>JAAAQI020198882.1:0-20034 GCA_011800005.2 Stichodactyla mertensii
AGTTAGAAGAGCAAGGTGCATGTCTGTGAAACCATGAACTAGAAAATATTGATAAGGAAGTGCAAAAAGATCAATGATTCATCAAACAAATCAACAATACATGTAATATTTAATTAATAATGTTTCATAAAAATACTTGTTGCTCAGTGTTCTATTGAGACTTCAAGATCCTCATGGAAATTTCAAATGCCTAGGCCTCGGCATTTAAAACTTCACTGGATTTTGAAACCCCAATAAACTACAGCGACTCATATTTGAAACATTACTTAGTATAATTAATGAGATATAGTTTGAGATTTTTTCATTTCATTGGTTGCAGTAACTCGTGGTTTGATGATGATGACAGAGCAGATCAAAGTGAAGATGATTTTTTAAGAAGATTAAGGTCAGAGTCTTTGTCAGCTGTTACTGATGCAGCAGCTGCAGCACTGGAATTGTGTGCTCCCTCAAAAGCTGATTACCTTAGCAGGTTTGAATAATAAATGTCCTTCAGAACACTCCCCTTTCTTAGGGACCATTCATTATTTATCCAGGGGGGGGGGCTGGCAAGATTCATCCAGCCCTAACCCTAAACATCATGACCCCTCCCCTGCTAAAGACAGTCATTCTCTCTTTTTATACATATCATGTTATTGTGATCCCATCATGAAGTTTTGATGCCCCCAATTCTTGCCAGCTCCCTGCCCTGGCATAAATACTGAGTCCCCTTAATTCATTAGTTTGCTATTTCATTGATTTGTCCATTCCCGTCTTCCTTTACTTCATTATTTGCCACTTTATTTATTCATTTGTTTCATTCTCATTCATTCATTCAATCCATTCACTCCTTAATTATTGGTTATTTTGTTTTGTGTTTCAGTATCTCATCAAATGGTAGAGAAAACACCACTTCAGCTAATGTAAGTTGAATAGTGATCCAAGACTTGACATATTACCACACCCTAAGGTGCCCCTGTACCATTTTGTACACTCAGTTAAAACCTGGACTCAATACAATACACAGTTTTTTACTTTTTTATTAATACTGGTATGCTCTTCATTAGCACTCTTTCCCTACATTCCAGAATAGCTTGTGTTTTACATTTATTAACTAATGGTTGATTCTTTTTCTAATAAAACATTGTGATAGATCACAAAATCTTTATTAATTCAATATTTATTTGTGAAATTTGATTCCATGCCTTGCAGGTACTGACTGCCCAACAGGAAGGCATGACTACAAGTAAGAACCAAAAAGATTGAGTCATGTACAGTAGCATATTGTACTGCTCCATCTCCCACAGATAGCGGGAGGGTGGCTGCAATTTCTAAGGGGAGTGGGTGTCAGGGGTGTAGTTTAAAAATCAATCCTTAATTTGATAGTGTCTTCTAGAACTGTGCCTCCATTTCACAACTAATATTTAATTTAAAAACAATTTTATTCTATCTTTTCATGATAGCCTTTCTTAGATGACTTTGTAACTTTCAGGTGAATTAAAGCAAGCAATAGTTTCCATGATGTTACGAAAAGATGAAATTGAGGACCAGAACAGGTGCAGTCAAGTTTCATTTGACTGTATTTTACAGGAATGAATTATTTGTGTTGTTAGTTGCCTGGCAGTATTAACAATTTGGTACTTGTTTGTGCATAATTGTAACCACAGGGTCTTGCGTCAACTTTTGGAAGAAAAGAAGCATGATAAAGAAGTAATAGAGGCAGAAATGGAACTTGTAAAGCAGGAACATAAAACCCGTGAAGAGCAGGATGCATCACAAATAACAGCACTAACAAGGTTAGCAGCAGCGCTAGCATGTAAACACCCAGCGATAATTCTTTTTCTCCAAGCTTTATACATTTTGCTTTAAAATGAGTAAATCAGACTATTTGGAATAATTAAGTTATCCAGGGAGGCCATTTCAGTGCTAAAACCATTGATTTCAAGAAAACTATTTCAGTGCTAACATGAAAAGCCATTTTGGTGTTTCAGTTACCACTAAAAATAAACCTATTTTGGTTGAAAATTTTGCAATGTAAAGGGTGGGTCTTGTCTGGTAATTCCTATGTATTTCAAAATTAGGAATATCTAGGCAGCCATTTTAAGTTGGTTTGAAATTTTTCTGTAATATATTCTAACAGAGAAAATGAGGTTTTAAAACACCAGCTTAAGAAATATGTTGGTGCTGTTCAAATGTTGAGGAGCAGCATGAATGACAAAAATTCAACTGTTAATTTACAGGGTGAGTAAAAAAATATTCAATAATCCAAAACCAATAAGCATTTAAACAATAAATCAAATTATGGATTTCTTTTTAATAAAGGAAATGACCTGGTTTTTTAGGGATAAGGCAAGATGAAGTTCTACCAGCACTTCCAGAGAAAAGAACTGATCAAAACATGGACAGGTTAGTTTGTGGCCTTAAAAATTATCCCATGCCTTCCTGTGATGGAATTTCCTCCTGTGATAGAGAGGGTCTGAGAAAGGGCATCTTCTAGTGCTTTTTTTACCAAATGCATTCTTTGTTGGCAGAGGAATGTATATGGCAGCCATTTCCTATAAATTATACCTATTTTCACTGGCTCTGACTCATTGGATATTTTACTTCATTGTGCTGGAGGGATAGATAGTCTAATAATATTTTCTGTGAATAATTTAAATAAACAATTTTTGAAGAAATCATTGATTTCTTGATTTATGATTAATAATTCTTTTTCAGTGAAAATGTAGCAAATGAATATGAACAAAAGCTCATTCAAGTAAGGAAAATGAAAAACAGTTTATTGTTTTTAGTTCTAAAGAATTTTTGGTCATTCTGTTGATGTTTCATAACATTCGGTATTCACAGGTTGCTGAAATGCATGGTGAATTAATGGAATTTAATGAGCGTCTTCAGCGTCAACTGAAGTACTGGCAAATAAAATCTCAAAGGCAACAAGAAGAGCTTGTCAGTCTACGAGGACCGGTAAACTAATTAATGCAAGAATTGATTATGATTTAAGAATTTCATTAGTTTGAAATGGTCATATTGTACTTTTGTCTTCTACCGGTAGTTACCTGAGGACAGTTTTGAGTTAGATTCTTCTGGTCTCTCCAACACTGATGTTAATTTGGTCAGTAATAGACCTCTCATCAACGTATGGATTCCTTCTGTCTTTTTAAAAGGCAAAGGTTCAACTGGGGTATACCATCTTTATCAAGTAAGCATACCCTTCAAAACAAAGCTTCATTTTATCCATTTTATTTGTAGTTTGTGGGAGAAAAAAGTAGATTTATAAAATCTTTTGATTGGTGATATCATCATTCCAGGTCCAAAAATTAAAAGCAATTTCATGAACAATTCTCATTACAGTTTTCTTTAGTCTTTAAGGCCTTGCTGCAATTTTTGATTACTTTTTCCACATTTTTCTATATTGTTCACATGTATTTATTCAATTTTCAGGTTTACATTCGTATTAAGGATGATGAATGGAATGTTTATCGACGCTACTCACAATTCTATGAACTTCACAAAAAGGTTTTCTGTTGTTGTTGTTGTATTAGACATAATTTTTTGTGGGCATATTAAAAAACAGCTGATTTTTGTAGTGTAGAAAAAATGATTAAGTGTGCTCACTATTTTTGATTTATAGATATGCAAGAAGCATAAAATAACAGAAAGTTTTAAATTTCCTTCCAAAAAGACATTTGGAAACAGAGTAAGTTATAAACTTTTTGTGTGGTGTGGGGTGGGGGTACTGAAATATCCTGATGCAATGTGAACATATTTCAATGAACATCTTTCTCAAAGAATTGGTTACATTGCTTTTAAACAGGGAATAAAGTTTGTAGAAGAGCGCCGCAAGGTACTCCAGGAATACATTAGGCATGTAGTCAATTTAATCATATCAACACAACCTGAGCTGGCCTCTAATACATGCAAAGCAACTCTTTTGGACGTCATGCCTTTCTTTGGGTAAGGTTTACACATGGTTTTAAGCTTTCTTTTCCCCTACTGGTAGAATTAGTTTTGAAATCATCAGTCTAAATTTTTAAGGTTAACCTGCCCTACCCCCCCACCTGTCCAAGAAATGACGTATTTCCAAGTATAGCCTTACTCAGCTGTTTCTGATCAAGATGTACTGACAGCTTCTCTTGATGTAACTCTAGGGATCCTTATCCCCAAGAAAAGAAGACATCAAGTCGTCAAAGAAAGAATACAGAACCGTACAATGGTCTATAACAATGCATCTTTATTAGTGCAGAAAATCACTCAAATCACCAATTTTTTATTTCATCTGAATTTTTATTGAACATTTTAATGACTATTGATAGCTATTATTTTTTAATGGGTTCTTTATTGGCAGAGGGGAAATATTGTGTAAATAATGCAATGCTTACAATGGAGTAGAAAACATCCAGGACTGCAATTCTCAAAAAGCTTCCATACTGGTAATCAAAGACTTTGATTAGATGGTGTTCATATTTTTCATGGTTTTTAATTGGAAGAGGAATAACCATTTGAGTGTTGTGGTACCATACATGGTTGGAGTCCAGGCTATTTTGCAAAAATCAGAATGATATCTCAATAATGGATTCAAATGAAAACAATAGATTTAAAGCTGAACAATACCCTGCAATACAAAGGAACCTAACTAAGCATACCAGTACAATATATTGTTTTTCTGGCTCCTGCAAAATAACCTTTACCTGCATAGTTCCACTCACTCCAACTCTGCTCTGTTCAGCTATTGCTTTTTAAAATGCATGCTAAATAATTTATCCTTTTTTATGAAAAAGATACCAAAAATGCTGTAAAATGAATACCATTAATTCACATAAGGACAGTTCGATATTTAGCAAAAATTTGAAAGAAAATCATTTGTAGATAGCCAAATTATCATATGTCTAAAAAAAATAAATGTTTTTACCAAATTAGGGAATACAATGCTTATAACACTGTGTTGACAAGATATACTTTAATTTGAAGAACATGTTTACTCTGTAAGCATTAGGCCATTTTTCTTCCCCTGACCTACAAATATTGAGCAGATTTCATATGACTGTAAAAAGCTGGTGGCATGATTGGTACCATAAGCTTGCCTTGTTGTGACTGTGATGTTTTGTAGAATTTTGACATGCATGCCATAGACTATATTACTAGTCTTCACATCAGTGCATTCTGGAACTGTTATCTCAGTTAAATAACACCAAACAAAGGATATTGTGGTTTGTGGTTCTTTTGTTTGGTGCTATTTAGCTGAGATAACAGTCCCAGAATGCACTGCTGATGCATACTAGTAACATAGTCTATGCCTTGACTGCATCAGAACTGTGTTTGTACTGCAACCTTTCCACAGTCATGCAAAATCTGTTCTATTTAAAACAAAGAGCAGTAAAAGACCTCTGCAAGCAATAGCAGATATTACGGGTATAACCAGATGAGATGCAAATGAGAAGCACTGTACTGACCTAATCGCCTCACTTGTATGATTTTAAAACAAAAGAAAACCCTATTAATCCAGCTAAACTGTAATAACAGCCATTTGTTAATGTAGCTTCCAAATTTGATTATCTTTTTATGCTAGGTCTGTCTTTAGAGCATTGTGAGCAGTTTCTTTTCAGGGTATGATTGGATGCTGCCTTTTTGATTGAATTATGGTGGTGATGATGATTACAACAGCTATGATGATAATGAAGTTGTTGCAAAATCTTATTGTGTAATTTCCTTGGACCTCATATTACTCCAATTATACACGGGAAACAAGGGAAACTTAACCTCAGAGAATGAAACAAAGTGTTTAGCTGTTGCTTAGCAAATCGTATCAGCTCTCAAAATCTTCCTCTAATCATCATATTTCTACACAAGGCAAAAATCAAAATATGAATGGAATCAAAGCTTTCCGCTTCCTCGGATAAAGATCTCTCCCTGCAAGACCATCGAACTCCATTAAGTAACCTTTGTGCTTTTTATAAGCGTAAATAAAAAGGGTAGTCGCACTAGCAACAAGAAAGACCACAGCAGCAAGCGTCCACGTCGTTAGCATAAACCCTATCCATGTTACAATTTCAAAGAAGTAATGCGGGCAGGAAACCAGCTCAAATAAGAACCCCGATGGCACCACATGCTTTGTTTTCTTGGACAGATAATTCTTGCGTTTTAGTTTTCGCATCGACCGAAGAAGATAATGACAGTAACAGTTCCCGATCTCCCCGATAATGAACAGCGTTCCCCCCACTGCAGTCATAGGTAAATAAGTTGGATAGTAACCATTATCATGGCGAATTGCAATACCGTTCCAAAATGCGAAAAACCAGTAATACAGAGGTGCACCAAGACACTCTACGAAGGGCATCTTCCTCTTGTAATCGTGCACGAACAAAACCTCTAATGTTCTGCGCAGAAAATGAAATTCCCACAAACCAATGAAGAGGTATTTGACGTTTTTTTCTTGCGCAAAGTTGGTGTCAGTTGGGCCGGGAACAAGACATCCAGCGACGGGGTAGTAAGGAAGTTTGATTTCGTGAACGAATACAGCGAGTAAAAATGCTGCCATGGTTCCGATGTATGTCAGTGCATTGATGAAAACAGGATTGCAGCCCTTGGGACTACGACGTTCTTCCTCTGTCGCCATTGTTCACTGGCAATAACACAGGAATCCCATTTGGTGCTTATATAACCACCGAGCGCTTAAGAGTCAATGATTGTACAAATTTTTGGTAGTCACATGGAAACTTTAAATCCTTATCACATAATCAGTTTGCATAGTAAAGTGTCTAGTAAATCTTGTTTCTGTGGTTCATTTGGACCAAGTGAATAATACCTGCATCTCTAACATAAGCCTAGCTTATTTACCCTTTGGTGTAGTTCCAAACCTTGCCCCCCCCCTCCCCCACAAAAATCTTACTATGTCATCAAACACAAATATCAAACTACTATTCATTATGCAATTTTATTAATGTATAACAAACTTTGACACACATTTGTCAATACTATAAATAAATTTGATGCATGCAATCAATATATATATATACAAATGTTGGCTGATATAGAGCCTACTCTACTGGCACAAAGTAAATGTCTCAAGCCACTGTTATTAAAGCTGCCTGTTTTTCCTTTTTCTGTTTTGTTTTATAAACCTCCAACATAAGGTTTTTCAAATATTCTATCTCTTTACTAATTGATGCAACTTGCTCTTTTAATTTATTGTTTTCTTTTTCTATTTTTTCAGCTTCTTCAAAAAGCAGTTCTTGTTCATTACGTTTTTTCACACGATATCTGGTAGCAGCATCTTTATTCTGCACACGCTTCCTCTGCTTCTGAGCTGGTGTTTTGACTTTGGATTTAGTGTATGTTCTGGGAGTGTTCCTTGAATATGGTGTCTCTCCTTTGGATGCACTGCTGTGTTGTTCGTCAGCAAGTAATTCAGTACCTTTACTGGGAGAAAGAGATGTGAAGCTTCCAGATTCATTTGTCAGGAGGTCAGTCAATGATACAGTGCTCTCACTACTAGAGTCAGAGCATGGGGAGCAAGGTGAAGATTGACTGGAATCCTGTGACACAATGCATCCAGGTGATGGAGCACTATCTACACTGTAAGGAGACACTGCAGCAAACTCTGGAACCTTTTGTTCTGGTGTAGCTGGCATCTCTACAGGGATTGAGATCTGTTCTTCCCCCATTGGTTGGGCTAGAAGTACATCACCAAAGTCAGCCAGAGAACTTTCAATTTCTGTGCCTTCAACTTCAGATAGCTCTTCGAGTGTTTCACTTGTGTTGACCAAGCCTGGATCAAAACCACTGAAGTCAAACTTTTGAGTCAACCAGTCTGTTTCGAAGAGTTTACCTCCACCTATGGAGTAGATGATTATTCCAAATAATTAAGACTACCCACAAATTCTCTTTAAAATACTCTATGCTCGCTTTGTTAAACATTGCAAAAACCAGCACTATTTGTGCTTGCCGATAACTGCTTCAAAAATGTGACTGCCATGTGATGCAAGCCACTATTAAGCCTTCTGATGCAATAGCACGGAAATAGCACACTCAGCTGTTCTGTTTTATGTCGAGTCATGCTGCCAGTGCTGGGGGGAGGGGAGGTTAGCGGACTATTACCTTTGAGTTTGATGCGAATCTCAAATTTCGACAACAAAAGTCCTAACAAAACATATCACCGCCCTTACCTTCAAGATTTAATTCATGAAGTATATCATCAGCCGAGAAATCATGGCTGGGAACTTTTGGTATAGCACTTCCTTGAAACACGTCATCAATATCGCTACCGAACTCCGAAGAGAGCGGCAGAGAGAGGTCTAGCGATGGAAAGAACTCCATCTCCTCTGGAGTAAGAAGATCTGTAAATTCTGTAATCGTATTCATCTTGGTTTTCTTCGTGTACGTCCTCGCCATATATGAATCTTACGTCGTCGAAGTGAATTCTGTTTTTTGTGTGGGCTCTGAAAATCAGCGATGGATTCATGTTTAGTTTTTCGATGCATTAAGTTTTAGTGAAAAAATGTACGAAAAACACAGATCGGTGCAGTGATTAGTACAAACTTAGTATCTCTAACAAAATAGAAAGTTATCTTTAATAGATAATAATAAAATGTAATAAAGAATGCATTTTTTTCTCAGGAAGGGAGCTTCCGTAGTTAAAATACATGACGATGAAGTTGTATGAACCACGTTTTTCCGCTTGAAAGGTTTCGCTCTATAACTTCGCTTAGAAAAAACATTTCAACCCGATCTTTTCTACTACGAAATCAACAAAATAAAGGGGAAAAACACACGATCTACAAAATACTTACGCCATGGTTAAAAGATAGCAATAAATGCCTTGAAAGTTTACGCCTTTAGACATTTACACCGCCATTTTGAAAGGGATGATGAAATCTGCTAGAAAAAAAACGTGTCATGAGTCTTGTAGCGTTGGCTGATGCAATACCTTCGATGCTGTCATCACTGGCCAATCAGAAGCCAGAATTTTTATAGACTGACCAATCACAATGCGATGTGAACCGGAGTGAACCCAGTTTGATGACGCAAATGAACTGGTTTTACGAGTTTTTTGGTGGACTTTGATCCTCATTGTGCATTCAGTCCGCCCTCTGATCTTCACAAGGCGCCCACGTGGTCCCCAAGTGCAATGTTTCTGCTTTTGATTTGATAGACATAAAAAACTTTCATTTAAACCTATCCCAATATATTTAAAAAATCAATCCTTTGTGATATCTTGCTTTTGTAAAGAGATGCTCAATAAGAAAGAAATTTTCCCGCCAAAATAAGTAATGACTTCATTGTTGCTATGTAAACAGCTGATGAACTTTACATGGAATAAAAGTCACGAGAAAATGACGTCGTAAAAACTTAGTATGGGAGGGGAGCGAGAGTATTTGCGCAATTTTATCGGGGAGGGGAAGGAATGCTAATGGAAAGGTGGGGAGGGGAGGGGATGGCAGCTGATTGCGAAACTCAAATTGGGCTACCTGTGGACTCCTTCCTTCCTCTTGAAATATTCGCCGCCATTGTTGGATCTAAGAATTTGTATTTTTCCCCCTTCAGCAATGTTTAGAACGAGCATTTACTACTTGGAAGGCTAGAAAAACACTCGTTTTTTAGGGAAGAGTCCGAGAAAATTCCACTTCATCGGTTGAAAGTTTACCAAGTTGAAGAAAGCGAAAATCACGTTAACACGACTCACATGGTCAAGAACTATTCTCTCTTACTGTTATTTGGGATAATTTTGGTTTGTTTAAACACGAAAGGCTCCAAAAATCAGCAAAACAGGGGAATGCTGGTCGAAAGAACTGCGCGAAGTAAGTAAAGATCAAGAATATGTCGTCCTGTGAAGTGATGTCTTCACAAATGGAGCGATTTTCAAAGGAAAATTCAGTTACAAGTAAACTTGCGGACGACTTGGACGCCAAATTATCTACTTCTTCCAAGCAAGTACTCCTACAGCGAATTGAATTCAAGGCGGCCTCAAAACCCGATGAACAGTACGAGAGATTGAAACATAAATATCAGCCCTTGAACTCTTCGACCTCACACGTGAATCAAGGTTTTGTCAATAATGGCCCCGACAACACCAGCAAGAACCATGAGGATCTTCCTGAACCTAAACGAGTTTTGTGCTCTGAGGATAAGGTTAAGGTTCAGTGGGAGAAAATGAGGCGAGTTGGTCCGGGTTTGAGTAATCTGGGGAACACATGTTATTTGAACTCGGTTCTACAAGTGTTGACTTATACTGCCCCCCTGGTGAATTTTTTGTCGACACAGGAACACTCCAGAGAATGTAAGTAATGTTTGTTGAATGGGTTTAGTGAGAGAGATATGGCTGGAGCTGTGATTCTCAAATGTTTTCAGTATGTCTTTGATTGGTTGTAACCATTTGAAATTCTCAGCTGTAGCTGTATGTTCCCAGTGTCATGTCATACCTGGTGTGTGTGTGGCCGGGGGGGGGGGGGTGAGGCTTGGGGTAGTAGGGGCAGTTCATTGATAGGGATCTGCTACTGGGATCCAAAAACTAAGACAAGACTATCTTGAAAAACATACCTTGTTGACACAACACTATAAATTATAACCCGTACCCAAGACTACAGTGAAGCAACGTTGATGGTGGTCTTCAAATAATGCTGGCACAGTTAAAAGTTTTGTGCTAAAAATTGTTTGACAGCAAAAAAAACAGTTTCAATAAAATTGGCAAAATTGAATACCCTATCTAAGCTTGAATATACTAGATGGCAGTGGTTTATCCAAAAATGATGACCCTTTTCAAGACGATATCATGGAAAACCCAATATCCTGAAAAACCATCCCCTATTGTATCTAGTACAACATCCCCATGTAGATTACACATGGGAGTATCCCTTCACCCCCTCTGGGAACTCATATTGATACAAGCATATTTATGTCTTCAAGGGAGGAACTATTTATTTTGACCTTTTGTTATTACAGGTAGAGCTGTTGGATTCTGTATGATGTGTGAATTACAACGTCATGTCTTAAGGACTTTTAATCATCACCAAAATGAATCAATCAAACCATTGGCAATCATTCAAAAATTAAGGCGTGAGTTAATATCTAATCAATAGATAGGCTAGTAAATAAGTGTTACTGGTACATAATAAAAGCAATTGTGTGTATAATTTTCTTTACCATTCTTATCATTGGCCATGTTTTTCCACTAGACATTGCAAAGCATCTAAGATTTGGCCATCAAGAAGATGCTCATGAATTCCTCAGATACGTCATTGATGGTTTACAAAAAAGTTCCCTCAATGGCTTACCAGAAAAGTAAGTTTCTTTGACATCATTAAATTTGCTGTAATACAGGTTTACCTTGTTTTGTTACTTACCGGTACTTGTTTAACAGGCTTGACAGGGCAACTAAAGAGACGACTCTTATTCACAGAATATTTGGTGGATACTACAGAAGCCAAGGTAAGGTTTAAATCCTAAATATATATCTATCAACTCTATAGGAAAAGTTCTGTTTCCTCAGGCAAGGTAACCATGGCCAACTGATATGTTTGCGTATGTGGAGGGAGAAAACTTTGAAATTCAAAGTGTTGATGTATGTAATGACATGTACCTCTGTTGTTTTCTTTTGTTAAACAGTTCGATGTCTGATGTGCCAACACACATCCAATACCTTCGACCCACTCATGGAAGTCATGCTTGATGTTAAGGTAAATGTATTCCAACTTGTTCACCTTGTATCAGGGACATGATGAAAATCAAGGCTCTCTTGTGTGGACTGTTCAGTAGGCATGTCATTTTTCCTCCACTTTGTGAGCCACAAATTCAAATCAGTTTAAATCTAAGCAGCTTGTAGTGAGAACAATTTTTTCCTAGCAACAAATTTATAAGATTGGGGACATAACACAAAGGGAAATGCCCCTCAATTATATCCCTGCTTCATGCCGCTACTGAATGTCCTTTAGTATGACCTGGCATTAACCACAAGAGCTGCATGGCTAACTCTACTCTTGCTTCAGCAGCATTCCCCATCTATTATTCGTTCACTACAACGTTCATGCAAGCCAGACCGCCTTGATGGAGACAACTTATATTACTGTTTAAAGTAAGTAGTAATATTGTTTGATTTATCAATATTTATAATGTAATATTTATCATTGGCATTATTATTGGCATTTTTAAGGTGTAAAAAGAAAGTCCCTGCTAGTAAACAAGTATTAATTCATCGACATCCAAGTATTCTAACCCTTCAGCTCAAAAGGTAAAAGTAACATGATGCAAAGATCACATGATGATGGTGATGATAGTGATGATAATGACTGTGATGGTGACCATGATGATGATGAGTTTGACATTGATGATGATGATGTCATAAATGCCAAAATGATAATTCATGAAATTCACAATTTTGTTACTTTTTAGTTTAAGTAGGTATAAGAAGTGCTTCTCTCTCAGTTTTTTTATGACTGACAGCTATTTTTAACCCTTCCCATATCTCCACAGGTTCGACTCCAATCATATTTTTGGTGGTAAAGTCACAAAAGAGGTGGAATACACTGAATACCTTGATCTGAGGCCTTTTATGACCAATATGAAGGTATACAACTAGCGAGCTCCGACATTAAACCAAAATATATATATTGCTCTCAATTTTGTGTATTTTAAATACCATACAGAATATTTCACTGTGAATTATTACCTGATCAGTATATACCTATTTCAAAAAAAATGTTGTCATAACCAAAAGCAGCAAGTGACAAGTCAGAATGTTGGCAGTATTAGGTGAGTTTCAGGCCTGTTTGAACCTGTCAGCATAGCATTTGGACTAGCCATTGTAAAAAGACTAAAATGGTGGCATCTGAATGGATGAACTACTGAAAAACTCACTGAAGCTTGCAGTCTTTGCTTGTTACTTGTTGCTAATTCAGCTGCAATAATGTTATATTTATTAAAACAGGTGTATATTATTTGGAACATTTTAGTACAGAATTTGTTAGGCAACAAAAATAAGAAACTGAACCAATCCCTCCCCATTGCAAAAATTATACCCCCTCAAATTACAAAGAAATTTTGTTGTGTCCCACTTATATCCTTCGTTATCCCCTGTCAGCCCTGTATTTTTCTCCTTAAAAGCCACCAACCCCTCCCCCAATGAAAAACAAGCAGACCCTATTTTCACAACATTAAATACTTCTGTCCTTTCATTGTAAATATTTTCTTTCTCTTTACATTAATAGGGTCCACCATTAAGATACAAGCTTTATGCAGTATTAGTTCATTCTGGTTACTCCAGTAATTCAGGGCATTACTACTGTTATGTCAGAGCCTCTAACAACAGCTGGTATAACATGAACGACTCTGTGGTGAGTAGATAATTTGCCCTTTAGCAATAAAGACTTCTAATAAAGACTTGTAGATTCCTTTATATTGGAGCATACGTAATGACATCATATTATATTTAATACAGGTTCGACAGGTTGGCCTTAGTACTGTCCTCTCCCAACAAGCTTATCTATTGTTCTACTCTAAAATTCCTGATAATACATCACAACCGGTGAGACAATTTTCATTTAACTTCTTTATTTAAGGTCCTCTTGCTTTCAGTTTTTGGAAACAGTTTGAATTTGTGAGTTATTGGTCATATTGTTTCATTTTTGTCAGGAAAAGAAGCCATTTTCTCCAATTGCAACGAAATCTGGCAGTTTTCAGTCTGGAACATCTTTTCCAAAAATTATCAAAGAAAATGGTACAGTTAGCAACTCTTACATAATCGGGGACATACACTAACAGGTCACATCACCACAAGAGCATGCCTACCAGCACATTTTTCCATACAAATCCTATTTAAGTTATCGATTTAATGTTTCATGCCATTTCTCCTGTGTCAAACATTTTGACCTGGAACTTCACCTTCTTACTAATATTGAGATGCTCTTTCCATTTCTGGAGTTCATTTTGACACTGGGGCTTGATTTAAGTGTGGTTGTGGCCACATGACCTGTTGATGCAAGTTCCCTATTTAAAGTAAACTCAAAAAATTTGCTTTGCCATGTGCTTCACAGTCATTTTCACAGTTTTTCCAGAAGTGCTGGCAACTGGCAATGTGCTACTTCTGGTGACACCAGAAACTCATGTATAGTTTTAAGAAAAAACATGACATTCTTGAGTTTTTCCAAGAGATGTTTTGGATGACTAACATCCATCATCAGTTGTCAATTAACATCATAGAAAAACAATTATATACAGATAATTTGAATACCTAATAAGATAATGTAAGTTAAGGTGCTTAACATGGGAATAAATGCATGGGCTGCATTATTAGCTTCCTTGATTTTTAATTGTTTATGTGTGGAAGCTGTATCAAGAATATTGAAATGCTCCTCAAATGATTGGTGTTGACTACTCATGAGTTTCTGGTGACACCCAGTGCTTCATGGTTTTCAACTGCATGGCATCTGCTGCTTTAAGTTTGTTGATTAAAATAAAAAAATAAAAGCACAAGAAATTCTGTTTTACTAACCAAAATAAATATTTTCCAGATGTTGGCACCCCAGTGTCTCGGACTGGCATCCAGTCAAAAGGTATGTCCACCCCAACCTCCACAGTCACCAAGGCAACACCAACCACACCCAACAGCCCTTCTGTCATTCCTGTCAAACGGCCAAAGTTCAGTTTTACCCTCAAAAGCCCTACCAAGGTTTCTGTTCAACCTGGAAAGGTAAAGGAGACACCAAAAACTTTAGATGACAAAAGAAAAGATGAGTCACTCAGAAAACCAGCAGATATGTCCACTGATGACAGTTCCAACATGGACCACGAGGGACCCAAAAAGAAAGTTGCCCCTTCAAGTTCCATAGAATCTTCAAGCAAACAAGAAGAGACTAAGGAAAATACAGGATCAAAGTCACAAAATTTGAAATCTCCAGAACCTGCAGAAGTAAGCTTTCCTGTCAGAAAACTTGAGAAGGAAAAAGAAGGGTCGCCAACCAAGAAGACACGCCCATCACCATTGTTTATTCCCAGGAGTGTGCAATCCAAAGACCTACAAAAAGATTCAAAGACTAATGTAAATCAAAGTAAGTTTGTACAAATTATTACTGCTTTTTACATATATTTTTGGATCAGACCAAATTCGCCTGCACGTAATTTTTGTTTTTCCCATTTAAGACTACCTGAGAATAATTTCTTTATTTCTCAGCAACACTTCACAAGGCAGGGTTCGTACGGGTTTTGGAAAGTCTTGGAAAGTTTTGGAAATGATAATGCACTTTTCCAGGACCTTGAAAGTTTTGGAAATTAATTTTTGGTCCGCTAGGCTATGGAAAAGTGATGGATTTTTTGTAGCTTGTCCAGCTTATATCTTGCAAAGAACTGATTTCGTTGTAAAGCACCAAAGATTTTTCTGTCAGCACTGTTCGTGTTGTGTACATATTGTTTTGCATTGGTAAATGTATGTTTAATGTTTCAGATCCATGAATTCCGCTTTATTTTTGTGCTTTGTGTAGTTTTGGAAATTTGAGTCAAAGGGCTTTGGAAAGTTTTGGAAAAGTTTTGAAAATTCTCACAGGGGATCCTGTACGAACCCTGACAAGGTAACATTAGTATGAATAATACCCCACTCCACCCCCAAAAAAGGAATCCTATCCTCAAGGGAATGACACTTTGTCATTATGAGTGAGTCGATTTGGTCTGTTTAGGAAATGTGAATCTGAAGATAGACCGTTCATTTCCAATACGACAGCCATATCTTTGGTTGTTTTATTCTCTAGTGCATGATTACAATATCATGACATCTTTTAGACTGCGAGCAGTCCCTCCGTTTCTCTTGGTCACTGTGCATTTCGTTTTTGATCGCTGGTAAACTGTGGTTAATTAGGCCGAGGAATCCTATCCTCAATTAACGCCGCGAGAAGAAGGCTTATACGAGGAAACCACCTTATACAGAGGTTTTTAACTCGCAGAAAAATTACGCCCAAGGGCCCAGTGACCAAGAAAAATAGAGAGACTGCTCGCAGTCAAGATAATCTTCGTTGTACGAGGGTAACACTTCAGCTAACAAAGGTGGGGCACTCATCCCATGATCGAAATAATTTTTGTGGAGGGAGGAAAACCAGAGAAGGTGCAGACAAACCCTTGAAGCACAGGAAAGAACCAACAAGACCACCAAAAGTCAACTTTTTTGTTTTGAAAAACGTCTTATAAATAGTCTCTTGTGACTGCGGGCCACTGCAAATTAGTTCATGTCTTGCACCCTTTTTTATGATTTGCAAAAGTGCATGGAATATGAAAATTTCAAATTTGATTCAAGAATATAAAGGATGCAGGCATTTCAGCCCGTAACTTTTGTAGGCTTCTTTTTAAAAAAGATAGAGAAAATGAAAAAAAAGAGATCTCATCTGTACACAGCAGGGCTCGAACCAGGGAACCCTAATGAATTCCAAAATATTTAACCGCACCGCCATACCCCCGAGACATCCGTAGGAGCTGAGGCATAGTATGGACTTCTCAGACCTGACTGGCGATTAAGTGCCCTTCTGTCCTCCTGGCGCGGGTGGAGTTGGCAGCATCCACGAGTGTTCTAGCCCGAAGGCATCAGGGGAGAGTAGAGCCGGCCCCCAGACCATTTCACGGCTAAACCCTTGCACTAACTGCAATCCACAATGACGTTGAAGAGAAAATAATCTAGTCTATCTGGACGCATTGTTTTCAAGTTCATTATTATGCTAATTCATTGAACCCGTGGTCCAGTTGGAAAAACGTGGACTTTGGAGACAGTGAGTCAAGCCCGTAGGGCAGGGTTAATAACAGGATGGGTGACCACCAAGACTTTTTCAAAGTTCTATTCCGCTCTCGCTACAAAAACTTTTATTTTACCAGATAAGAACCCTCTTTTTGGAATGATTATATAATTGAAATATTTTTATCAGCATTACGCTTTTGTTTTATTTCAAAGACTAAAACTTCTTACTGTTTCTGGGTTTTTTATTTTCACGGTGGATTGCACGAAAGATGTCGTGGTTTCCCGTTAACACGACTGTGAAGCGCTTGACAGATGTCAGAATTTACTTTGTTCACGGGAAACCCGTGTAGAGTACAAAGACTACTTGGTAGTTATCGCGAAACTTTTCCATTTTACTCAAGTGAAAGAGCGCTATATACTTGTCAAAAGCCATAGATACATTTACGCTGAAGACCTTAGATTTTCCATATGACCTATATGCCTAAAAATCAACGCAGTTTTCGACTTTCTACCACAGTTTTAGTCTTGTAAAAAGGATAGTCATTGATTTTTTTTATTGCACTGTTTCAGGTACGAGTGATGCTTGTATGACGTCCCCCGCCAAGGCAACAACTCCCTGGAAGGTCACGCCCATGCCACCTCAGTTCAACACCAACCACGTTTATGGACCGATGTCTCCACCCCCCAAGGGAACACCGATCCCTCAGCCATCGCCGTCGTCAGTCAAATCCGACGGTAGTAGCAGCTCGAGCATCATGGGTAAGACAGGAGACTGGGCCATCAAGGACAAAAACTTGCCTACCCCTGGCCCCAAACTCCCTGAGCGACAACATGCGGGATGGACCGTGAGGGAGAAGTCTGGTATTGAAACTAGTACGGATAATGCTGATGACGTCAACGATGAGGAAGACTGGGTCGAGTCTACTGCTGAGGACAGGAAAAAGGAGAAAAAAAGAAGAAAAAAGGAGAAAAAAAGAATGAAAAAGAAATATCAGAAATTGGAGTCTGGAAACAACGAAGAAGAAGAAGGTAAGGAAGAGGAGAGCAGGGAAGACACAGAAAAGGAGAAGAAAAAAGAGAAGCACAAGAAGAAGAAGAAAGAAAAGGCAGAGGAAAAGAAAGAACTTTTAGGAGAAGACTTCTCGTCTCCAGAAAAAGAGAAAAAGAAAAAACACAAGAAGGAGGAAGGTGGGGATGAGACGAAGAACAAACGTCAAAAACTAGTAGACTACAGTAGTGACGAGAGTTCTACGGGCCTATCCAGTGAACACGAGAATACGAGAAAAAACCACAACCAAAATGAGAAAAACTTTCCCAAGAAAGAGAAAAAAGGTGAGAAGAAAATGGTTTGACGATTCTCATTTCAAACCGTGTGTCTTCGCCTTGATTATTATTTCTTTCTTTGCCAGTAATACTTTATATGAATGCCCCTTGTACCTTGGTAACCGCCACAGCAAAGGGGTAGTTATGCAGCGTAATACAAACCCTTTTTTAACCACTTTCCAGACGTTCCAGTTGTTATATATGACGGTGATCGACACTATAAACCATCCCGGAGAGCAACGTGGGATGGATCACGTGACACATCAACTGTCAGTCAACTCCTTGAACGTGGCAAGGGATTGGCTGGTTATGGTGCCAATGGTATGTACTCAATAGATAATATTTTCAATCGCCATAGTTGCCATTTTGAAAGTACGATCGCAATGAACGTTGGAATACCAATGTAAACTTTGCGCATACTACCTTCAGGATTGCCAATTAAATTTCAATCATTAACTCAACCCTGGCCACCCGGATTTCCCGGATTTCCTATTTTTCTCAACGGGGGGGTGGGGGTGGGGGTGGGGGTGGGGGGGTACAGGAATCCAATACAATGGCCCAATGCATAATGGTTATACTAAGACTATAGCTAAAGTAGATTACATGTGGACTCATTTACAGTGTCTTCTTGGGAAGGAGGCCAGAGTCACGTGGATAGTTACGATAATGAGGATAATTCAAGAAAAAGACGACATGATTCCTGGGATGAAGAATTGGACAAAGGAAAGGTTAGTCCCACGAAAATTAATCATTACATACATCATCGTAGACAGTGATTCATGAAAGCTATTATTCAACTGGACTTCAAATTGCAGCTTGTTGTCTGATTTGATCTATATTAACCGGCTTGAAAAAGTGGTAGCCTTAAGGGAATCTGGAATCCACAGGAATTTGGCTTTTGGAATCCAGAATCCAACACATGGAATCTGGAATCCAACACATGGAATCTGGAATCCAATACTTGGAATCTGGAATCCAGTACTTGGAATCCGGAATCCCAGAACCAGTTGTTCAAAGCCTGGTTAATGCTAATTCGGGTTTGATTACTAAGACAACCATTGTCTTCATATAAGATTTAATACAGGATTAAAACTAATCAGGTTTTGAACAACTAGGCCCAGCACTAGGAATCCAGAATCCAGTACTTGGAATCCAGAATCCAGTACATTCCGGATTCCCTTACACGAAGAAGAAGAAAATGAGATTGTGAACGCGAAGAAAGGACATGGTGGCGGGACTGACGGGAAAGGAGGAGAGGTGAGGGGAGGTACAGGGTGCGTAAGAGAAGAAAATAAAGCAGGGGGGAGAGGGAGAAACGATTTTGAGACCCCACTGCTAAGCGATCATTTGTTTTTCTAAAGGTTAAAAAGGTTAAAGACAAATCCAAGAAGGAACGTTTTTCTAGTGGGACGAACATGTTCCAGAAAGAACAAGACCGACGAAATAAAAAGGTGACGAAAAATACTCACTTATTTTGTTTTCCTTTTTCCAACCCTGAATGAGTGTAGTTAACGGAAGTGGGGACAAGGGGATAGGCAAGGGATGTCCAGGGGATCCCTAGGGACAGGGAAATTGGAGACACACAGTGGTTAGTGTGTAGGGTTGTATAGCAGTGGGGACAAGGGGATAGACAAGGGATGTCCAGGGGATCCCCGCAGGGACAAAGGGATTGGAGAGACACAGTGGTTAGTGTGTAGGGTTGTATAGTAGTGGGGACAAGGGTGTCCCGAGGGATAACAGGGACAGTCCTTTGGGGACAGACTTTGATAGCATAGGCCAGCCTTGGACATCCCTCGAATGAGATGACGTTTCTTAAGCCAATATTTTGACACGTGATGTATTATCCTACAGGGAATATCAGAGAAAGTCGTCAGCCATTTCTCGAAAAGACATTCGTCGCATTCAAGAATGCATTCCAGCAGAAACTATCGTCGATTTTAACCTTTCCACTATCTGCGCTCTTTTTCTTTTGATTGCTCAATAAAATTACAAAATGTTTTCTTAATCAATCAATTATGCACCACTTCTTCGCATGC
>JAAAQI020198993.1:0-21339 GCA_011800005.2 Stichodactyla mertensii
ATTCTGATAAACCTGTAAGTGTTTTTAGCTGTTTTTTTCTTTAATTCTAATTAATCTTCAAGGTGATATTTACGATTCTTTCTCGTTCTGCCCCCCAAAAACCGCGCAAAGTATTATGGGGGATGTGAAAGTGGTGAATAGAGGAGTTTGAGTTTGTTACGGAAGTGCGTAATTTCTTTTGTTCTAAACAGGTTTGACTAGATTACAATCCATATAAGGAAGTGTGCATAGGTTTGCTTGGTATTGGTTTTGAAAAACCTGTTAAACCAGCTTTTGTGTAGGCTAGTTCTATTCTGAACATTTTCCGAGACAAATTTACACTGTAAAATCGTTAGGCATGGGAATCGTTATTTTTAGCCATGGGAACTGTCTCGTTGCGACTGTTTCTTCTAATTATGTGGTGCGACGAATTGGCTGCTGCACACAATTTTATAGAAAACAACTCAATGATCAATCAAATTGAATCCACGAAGATTTCTCATTCGACTTCAATTGCTTAAAATTAACGATTTTCCTAATTCTTGCTAAAATACCCCCCTCATCACTTTGTTGGCACATTCATATTCCTTTTTAAGAACAAACACTAGGTCTCAATTCCATTACTGATAAGTATGACTAGTTCTAGACCACAGATGGTCAATTCCATTGACATATATGGTCATGTTTTGCACATGTTAAATAGCTGCGTTCTTCCTTAAACGATCTATGGGGAGGTGATACGTGCAGGGGGTCATACAGTTAATATCCAGTGGTGTTTGTTCCAACAAACTCTGACTTTATTTAAAGTAGTGTATGACCTGACCCGCTGCTCCCGAGTCGGATTATTCGCGATATTTAATAAATACGCACAGCCAGGCCCCTGACCAACGGAATGAACTGTTTCTCATGATGAGGTCAGCTATTTTAACTATGCTAGAACTTAAAACCCGTTAAGAATTTTTTCCGCAAGGAAACGCGGATTTTTGTAGTGTAAAGTAGAATTGATTAGTGTAGAATCAATTTAAAACATAAACGCAAGGTGTTGTTTAATTTGTGGGAAAAGCTGCTCGATGTGTCAAATACGTGCGAGCCATTACTCATAAACAGTTGTATATATGTGAAATGGTAAAATATATAATGCCGAATAAAGCCATTTAGAGAAACGTATGACCGTCGATTTTTGTTAGATCGTTTCTTACTCCCCCCCCCCCCCCTACTACATACATGTGCCGGTGTTGGGAGGGTCATGTGTGACAAGAACTAGAAACATTCTATCCCTCCTCACTCTACTCCCCAGAGGCGCTCACACCCTTCAAAACACAGGCACAAAGACGGCTGTAAGATGATAAAAAATAAAAATATTTGCACTTAGCTGATATGATAGGGTCGTCAAGATGTCTAACATAGCAGTGTTTGCACACCCCTAAACAATGATCGGGCAGTCTATCACATCAACCAATTTCGCGGTCGCTTTTAGTTCAATTGCAAATTGTCGCCCGAAGGCTTACTCTGCTTTTCATACAAAACCGAAGTTTTAATCTGTAATGAGTGGCCAGCTGGAAAGATGGCAGTCCAAAAGACCTGGGAGGGGGGGCTGATTTGTCACCCTGCGCACTAATACGACAATGTGGAAACACAGTTAATTGTGTATTGAAATTGAGGTTGAAAAATACAGTGAATGAAAGGAAAACCTTCAATTTTAAGAGTTTCTATGATCAAAAGCTCAATCTAACCCACCCCAATCCGAAACTACGACATTCTAAAGTACCCCGTCACTACCCCTCGCATATCTACCATATTATATCAGCTGCTTGTTGTTCATTAGACACTGCCAGACACAACACAGCAAGGTATTTATTACATGGTTTGTGATTGGTGGATGCCTGTGACTGCCAGACACAAAGACTCCTACTTCAGCTTGATGTGCGGCCATCGAGGCATCACACAGCGAAGTAAAGACATTAGCTTTAGCTCAAAAAAAATCTCATCTTATACGAAGACTTCCTTGGAAGGATATGACTCATGTGGCCATCCATTTGATCTTCTGGTAAAAGCACAAGGTTAGTGACAAGTTTTTTTGGTTTTTGGAGAGAAGGGTTGAGTCAAATTCGGTTTTGACTTTCGACTGTACGTAGCGAAGTAATTAATATGTTTAGCGATTCGTCACGATATTAGTTTCTTTCCTTTTAACTTCAAAATAGAATAATAACTTGAACCTAATGCCTGAGTAATTGGTTGGTGTGAATTGTTTAACTGTTCATCAAGGCTTCGAATTCTAGAATCTCTTGGTCTATCCTGTGTTTTGGAAGGTTTTAATGTGACGTTTGTAGCTACAGACTCACTGTCTGCATGTTCAAAATAGGAAAAAACTAGAAAATTTCGCATGATTCTGTGAAATTTTTGCTATTATTTAATTCCCCCATGATAAATGAACTTGCCTCATAAAGTATTCTAACATCGCATTGGTTAACGATACCTTTTTATCCTTTTTATTCCCGTATTTTAGACGGATAATGAAATGGTCATTATGACAGATACGTCTGCCGTTGTCTTTCTTCTGGTTGGTGTTGTTGGAGGTCTGATCATCACTGTAATGGAAGGTCAGAAATGCTTAAAAATACTAGTTATACACAAAACTGATTCAGTGTGGCAGTTAGGCTAGTACAGAAGTGACTTTATTTAAATAAATGTGAATTAAACCAATGATATTTATGTACAGAAATAAGCAACAATGTGTATCGTAAGCTTATATACTTATTTCACATTCGTTTGTGCTTTTACAATTAACCCATATAGGCCAGGTTCGAATTGTAGTGTTTCCTATCCTTAGACAGTTGAAAAGTCACAGTCTCATTTATTAGTTGGGTTAGTACATATTTTTATCAATTGTGTATTGTACAAGTACATATATATGTGCCAATATATTATATTACATGGTCCTTGCTCTCTCATTGGCCAATTTGAAGTCCATAACTTATGGTACGGACCATCAATCCTGTTTTTGTGTTCATCTTGCCATATTATAAACAACTTGTTAACCTCATTTGCAGTGTTCGTACATAAATTATGGAACATAAGGCAATGGAGAAAATTTTGGTTCCATAACATATCGTGTGGCCCTCAAGCTAGGTTAATAACAGGTACATATAAGCCATAAGGCAAGGATAAGTTGTGAATTAATGAGAAGAGTTGTAGGAAAATAGCTTGAATAGATAAAAGATATTCATCCTTGTAATTGTTTGCAAACACCCTGGAGTCACATAATAAGCTTTGATCAATTCCAGGTGGTGTCTGTTTACGCGAGGACAATGTCTTGAAATTGTTGAATCCACAATCATAGGAAAAAGTAGAGTCCTTAGAGATCTACTTTTTGCATTGACTTGCAATCATTTTGTGAGATGGTTGAATATTACCTTAGTAATGTAACATTGTCATTATATGATTTGATGGTCGATTTGATTAGGTGAGCTATGAATCCAAGATAAGTTTAGAGTGATTAAGGCAACATGTTCAGGTTAAGAGAGAAGTGTTAGCTCATTTTGAACTGGTAGGATATCAGTGATCTATTGTGAAACTGTCCTTTGTGAGACGTGCCAAGTCTTCAAATAAACTTGGGTGAATCTTTATGTAAAGAATCATCTTCATTAGTATTCTTTATATAACCCAGCATAGTGAATCGATAATTCGATTGTCAGTTGATATCACTCAATGCCAATTAATTGACTGATATTGAAAATCAATGAACAATTAATGAACCAAATATTTGTGACCTTATTGATTAATCAATCAATAAACAGTTGGGAATTATCAATTGATTTTCAGCTTGACTATGTCACATTACATGATAAAACTATTGTGACAGTCACCATGCTTCTCGGCAAATCATCTATTGTTATCGATTAGGATCAAATAACAAAATTAGCAATCAATATCAATCAATGACTAGCTTTTTTGTCAATTTTGATTGAACATCGATTGATAGATAACAATCAATATCAATTGGCTAATTTTATTGATTGATATCAATTTATCAATTGGATTTCTGATCATGGATTTCAGTGATTCACTATGCCAGGATATAAAGATTAGCCTTCATTAGTATTCGCTATATAAAGAATACTAATGAGGACTTTATCAGGTATAAAGCCTTATGCATGTGACCGATTTGAGGGTTTTGATAGGACCAAATGCTCATTAATTATTCATGAGTGTGTGAACATGTTGTAATATTTTGGATTTTCAATTGTCAATTAAGCCTTCAACATTGACTGGATAATAGTCTAATTGAATATGGTTATTGACAGGCTAGCAGCACCTGTAAATTGCTCACCTTGTAAGGTATTCTTTCTGTCTTAATTCCTTTATAGGTGTCCATGGAATGCCTTTTACAAACAGAACATGCATACATTATTCTGAAAATGATATGAGTGGCAACAATACAGAAGTGTGCAAAGGATCTGATTATTACTGCTTTGCTGTCTGGTCAACCAGGAAGTTACAAGACAATACCACATTTAGTATTGTGATCCGTAAAGGCTGTTTTAGGATTTCGTATGACAGGCCTGACTTTGAACATCCATGTGGAAATAAATGCATACAGCGGCCTGCATTTGATGCCATGGCTAGGGAAAAGAATATATCAGGGTTTTGTTGCTGTGATACAGATTACTGCAATAGAAACTTCACAATGGTGGAATATGATTCAAATGCTTCACCTTCGCCATCAAAATTACCAGGTATGTCCAAGTTTAATTTCTTGGTTTTTTTTTCTTTTTTTTTTTAATTTGTATACACCTAATTGCCAATGAGGCAGCCAAGCAAAAACGTGAGACTGACGAGGCGGCAGCATCATAGAGCCGATGCACGAAAAAGTTATACAGAAACAATCGAAACGACATGTAATGTAATGTAACAATAGATTTTCGTTTACCAATCGGAGCCCGAGTTATCTATGACGTCATAGCAATCTTGTGGTGTGCACATGGCGCTGTGTTTATGACTAGAACTATGGCTGTATGCCCAAGAAAACCGTGAAAATTAGACTGCAAAGTGTGTGTTCATGAGGTATTTGTTCCTTCGTTCTGTGCTATTGATCAGTTTTCACTTTCTAAGATTGTTTATCAGTGATTTTGTGAACCAGCGTGTTCAATAACTTTGAGTAAAGTGCTCGAAAGCAAGCCATTGTGTCATTTGTCGAGAGAGACAGTCTTTATACTTCATACTGAAAACAAACAACTATGTAAAGAAAAGCAGTCTGCATTTGATTGAATTTTTCAGATGATCGACTTAAAAGTACTTGATTTAAGAGACCAGAATAGAGAAAAATGTAGGGTTTCCCAGAGAGAGTGAACACAAAAAACAATCTCTCTAGCAATCAGCTAACGTACGAGGTGTCAAATGTCTAGAATAGTACACACGAAATTCTTTGCGTGTTGCTGCTCTGGCAGTTTATTTGATGTCATTGATCCAAGACATTTCAAGAACTATTCTTTGCCATGCAAAGTTGAGATTGCCACATAAAGTCCCAGATGACTCACCCCTTTGGGTTGTTAAAAATTGATTGATCCACTCCCCTGAAAAATGAATGCTCCCAATAGTTTGTTCATTACGTACATTACATTACTGATTCATATTAGGCAAGTCATGAAAATAGTTCAATAATCTAAGCATACAGAATTCTTATTTGTCAGTGGCAGATCATTTCTAGAAGACAAAGTTTCCTCGTTGGCATTTAGGGATAGCTATGAACTAGTTTAAATTGCAAAAAACATTGTCACATAAAAGTAAAAAGTAATCTTTAGTAAATTTACCAATAGGAATTAATTATCACTCACATCAGACTCGGGTGACAGGAGAATTATCACAGAATTAAAAAACACAAGGCAGCTGGAATTCATTATTTGTGTTTTTGTATATTGCCATTAATGTGCAAGTTGACAGAGTCTGACATCATCAGTGATAATTTATTATATATTTATCTATTTTAGAGTGATGGTACTTAACCCATGAAATAGACCAGTTGTCAATGTTTACATCTGCTGATCACAATGATGCGTGCCTATCCCTGTAGGCAAAACACTCTGTCAAGCACTAATATTTGCTTATGATCATTGAGTTTGACCATCCACTTCATTACATCTTTCTCTGAAACTTTACATATTTTTTAGAAGTAATAATAAGCAGTCTTTCTGGTACACTTTGACACTCATTTTGCCTACAAGGATGCACGTATGTCATGTTAATAAAATGGTATGATGTAGTGTGCAACACATCTATAGTTATTAGTCTAATAGAGATTAGTATTAGATTATTGCCATTGTTTTCTTTTGTGTCTATTTGTCTATAAGAATTTAGCTATTAATTTCTGTTTCAGCAGTTAAGTGCCATCACTCTACCATGTAAATAACTATCTATTGACAACTCATGCTTCTAACCAAAAAACCAAATTATTGACATACCATGTATGTACCACAAACATTTTTTTATGAATTCAAGAGGGGAGGAAGTTTGATGTGGTGTAGAAATACTCTTCTCTCACCTATGGTTCTGGTTTCAACTTCTGTACATGGCACCACACAGTGTATGTGGGTTTGTTTCTCTCTCTTCCTCCATCTGTGGATTCTCTGGTTTTCTTCCCTCTTTAAAACCAATATGTTTTAATCTAGGCAATACTGGTAACTTTTTAGATTTGTCCAATTTTCTTTAAATTATGCATATAATCTGTCATTGAGTGTCCTCACCAGGATTTTTAACATTGGGATCCACAGGACCCATAGAGAAGCCAGGGGGTCATTTTGGAGAAGAGGGGGTCATGATATATTTCAATAAAGTTGGAAATAAATAGTATAAACTCAACGCTTTATTTGCATGAATAAAACATTACTGAATGAACTTATGGTTACGAACAAACATTCAAGATGGTGGATGTTTTATGAAAGCACTTTTTATGCTCCTAATTGGCTGTCTTTTGAGAACATATTAGCCAGTGAAAGTTAGAACTAAATGTCGTATATTAGTACATAATTTTTATTTAAAATAAAGGTGACCAATAATTCGACATGGAAAAAATTACCTTTTTTTTAATTCCTTGCACCCTGTGGATCCCCTCAACTAATTCAAACATGGCATTCTTTAAAATAGTGTGGCAATGCCTCAATGCCAGTCTGGCAAGAACACTGTATTATGCTAGTAATAATCAAATATTAACCAGATGTGTTTGATATATTTTAGGAAAAGTGCACAACACAAAAGAGAGGATAAATATAATTGTTGGTATTATTCTGGCTCTGATGACTATAGCCACTAGTGCCATAACTTGCTACTATTGCTTATACAAGAGGAACAAATCAAACCTCCTAATTTACACCAAAGCTGACCCAGATGAGAAGGAGCCACAAAAATCTAGCCTTGACTTGACTCAGCTGAAGCTTAGAGAGCTCATTGGACAAGGACGCTATGGCACTGTGTGGAAAGCTACATTAAATGAGAAAATTGTTGCTGTTAAAGTGTTTTCACCTGAAAATAAATTGTTTTGGCAAATAGAGAAGGATTTTTATGAATGTTTAGGAACAAAAACAAGTCCTTTTGTATTAAAGGTATGGTTGCTGAGGGGAGCAGGGCTCTAATTTAAACACCTGATAGAATTGTATTCAGTTTTCTTGGTTCCCTGTCAAGTTAGTGATAAACTGAATACATTCCACTTGTAGCTGAGTATCTTTCTATTTTAATTACTTATTCACATCTTTGAAAAAAGCAAATATGTCTGGGGTTGATAATTACAACATCAAGACCAATCTACAAAGTGAAAACAAGACACGTACAGATATCTGAAAACTTTTACTTTTGCTTTCTGAGCCATCGCTTGTTTTGTTCTCTTACATGACTTGCATAAATGATACTGGGAGAAAAGAAAAAAAAAATTTGTTGCATTACTTTTTGCACTGTAATTGTTTTCCCAGGGACAACTTTGCTTTTTTTGTTGATATCCACCAGTCCTTGTCTCAAGACACTTCTTAACATTTTTTCCCTCGCTTCCATAGTTTATTGATGCCTGTGAAAGACCTGTAGAATGTTTAACTGACTTCCTCCTCCTCACTGAATATCACTCAAGAGGATCTCTGCGATGTTATTTACAAAGCAATGTAATTAGTTGGAAGGAAATGTGTGTACTTGGCTACACAATGGCCTCAGGTTTAGCATTCATACACCAAGAAGAAGGTGAGGATTTAACATGTTTTGAAACATAATCAACCTCCAATTATATAATTTCCAATTATTATGTTACATTTTATAACAGCTTATGTTATAAACTTATAACGTTACCTAGAAGAGCAGCCCTACATATATCATTGCCCCTG
The DNA here is from genome assembly GCA_011800005.2 of Stichodactyla mertensii. Classification (NCBI taxonomy): domain Eukaryota; kingdom Metazoa; phylum Cnidaria; class Anthozoa; order Actiniaria; family Stichodactylidae; genus Stichodactyla; species Stichodactyla mertensii. The sequence continues at coordinate 8,337 of JAAAQI020198993.1, forward strand.
AGCGATCACCCTTATATTTAAAATTGCCCCTGGTTAACTCTCCTGTTGCTGACTTTACCTCTATTTTTAACATCCACCCTTAAGAAGCTTAGTTTTTCAACCTATACTTTCTTTGGGCTTTCCTTACAATTATTAGGTACAAGGCCTGCATTTGCACATCGTGACTTCAACAGCAAGAATCTTCTTGTGAAGTTGGATGGCACTTGTGCATTGGCAGATTTTGGGTTTGCAATGAAGGTGCCTGATGCTACAAAGCCAGCTGATGATGGCACTCTTATAACTGAGGTATGCCAATTTTGAACATATACCAAATTTCCAAATTGACTGTCAAACTCTCTTCTTGTCCTTTTTCAAAGTTTATCTTGTATTTTCTTGTGTGTTTAGGTGGGCACATTAAGGTACATGGCACCAGAGGTTCTGGATGGAGCTGTCAACCTTCATGACATCCAAGGAGCTCTAAAGCAAATAGATATTTATGCTATGGCTTTAGTTCTGTGGGAGACAGCCATGCGTTGTGAAGATATATTTGGAAGTAAGCTCATACATGAACACCTCCATATGGATTCTAAAATATTTTTGTTAACTGCCATTGACACACTTTGTTGCTGGGAAGAAATGAAAACCTCAAAATCATTATTTCCATTCTTCCATCTCACCAGTGTGGTTATTCATTTGTCTGTATGTCTGATGTATCTGCAATTAACTTGTTTCACAGAAGGTCTTGTGCCAGAATATCAACTTCCATTTGAAGCTGAGCTGGGGTCAATGATAACCTCAGAGGCTATGCACACTTTTGTAGTGACCAAAAAGGCAAGACCAGGATTCCCAGATGCTTGGAAAAACAATCATCCTGTGAGTATCTTGTTACCTATTCCTCTACAGTAGTAATAATGCACGCTTATAAGACATATCAGACATGTCCTTGAAAGCAAGTAAATCTTCAGCACGCAGCTGTGCAACATCCCCTTAATTCCAAGACTACAGTGTTTTCACCTCTACTAACATCATGGTAATGTGTACCTGTTTGTTTAATCTGTGTTTTCTGTTGTCTGACATCCTCTGGCATGAATCCCAAAAGTGGTTCTTGATTCAGAGTTTGATAAAACATGTCAAGCCTTTAACAGTTCCATATTTTAGTCTTGAAGCAATGTGGATCTTTCTCAACTTTTCAAAGTATTGTGAATTTTCTTGTAATTTCTCTCCCAAATGGCATTTCAGGTAATTGTGTAAAATAGGGCCTCCCATTGACTGGTCAGCTGACAAACAACCATTAAATGGCCAACAAATTACTGACAGACAACCAACAAATTACCGTTGAACGAATGGCCGGCTGTTGGCCAACAATTCAATGGGCTGGTATTCTACACAATTACTGGCAGTTATTTACACGTGCTTTGCATTTATTCACTGGTACATTGTAAAATTAACTCTTGCACAGTCTCAAATATTTGTCACATCTCATGAACTTTGCTCAGTATTTCATCTCATCTTTTTCTTTGATCAGGGAATACGATCCTTAAAAGAGACAATTGAAGATTGTTGGGATCAAGATGGTGATGCACGTCTTCTTGCTTTGTGTGTCAAAGACAGAATAAAGGATCTTTCAAATGAATGTCCAGGAACAACCTGTGACAATGTGTCTATCGGGACCGTGCAGGAATTCCAACAGAATTTCATGCTAGAAACCCCAGAAACATCACTTGTTGACAAAAACACAATGTTTGTGACTTTAAACAAAGATGATGATGCAACTGTTGTCTAGGTATGTAAAGATATCTAACTAGAGTAGTCCAAACATGCAGTAATATTGCATGATTACTGGAGTTTTACATATTCTGTGAACTCAGACACTCTAACTGCTTGCTTAGAAATGGGTTTTTCGCTGCCATCTATCAAAACTAATTAGTCAGTACCTTTTATGTTTTTGATAGAGATGGCAGCAAAAAAAACCATTTCACAACAAGTTGTTGGAATGTCTGAGTTTGCAGAATATGTAAAACTGCAGTAAAAAGAAAATACATTCAGCTACAACTAGACATACATGTAGACCCCTTGCAGCAATTCCCAAAGCAGTTTGGAGGACAAAACAATAGAGTGTTTTCAGTCTTCAATTGTCAGGAGAATAAAATATGATTGTTTCTCCAAATTGATGCTTTGGGTATTGTTGTAAGGCATCTACAAAAGATTTAGTATAGACCATTAAAGTTGGAACACACTAGGGGAAAATTGCCAGGGACACAGAAAGATTGTTTCAGGGACAATTCCCAACATGTGGCATTCTTGTTGCAGGTGCGGAATTTAGGCCTCACTGCAAACTGCATGAACTGAAACTGGTTTGAATTTGATGGGAGCATAAATATCTATAAATATATATAAATATATATTTATATATAAATATTGAAAGGAGCATAAATAATGGGTATCCTGAATATGTACATGAGGTCAGAGGGCCCTTTCCCTTCTGTGTCTTATTGTGTGTTCATCCACACCTTGACTGAAAAATGGCTTCTACTCTGAACCAGAGGAAGGGATAAAAACTATCCAATCACAGCATCAGAATTCAGAAGCCATTGTTAAGGCTGTTTCTCATGCGATTTCTGTTAAGGCAATCTTTAGCAATTAGATGTGAATGATGAAAGCATTGCTCAGTGGTCGTCAGTGATTATTGGGTTGAGTGATTTGGATGACCTGGCAATCAACAGTGATTGTACATAATATGAGAACCAGCCTTAAGGTGAAATCACATAATTATCAGATCTTACAATAGTTGTCATTGACAATAATAAAACACTTATAGGATTCATCCTCACCTAGTATAGAAAGATATTCAAGTCTCAACTTGCAATATTAGGCTCAACCTTTGGTCTCACCCAATATTGAAGTCTGGACTTAAATATCTTTCCATATTGGACTTGGATGAATGATGCTTATTAAAAAAAACCAGCCAGCCTTTGGGAGCAAACCAACCAATTCCTGTTGGTTGGTATTTTACATATTAATTGGATGGATTATGATAATTAACAGAGTGAATCCTCATACAGTCGCTCCCAAAAATGTTGTCCAAGTGAAAAGAGGTTTATATGACAATAAAATATGTCATGTGTCTCATTAAATATTTGATTTTTGTACCTGTGGAACTAGGAATTTAAATGAGCACCATTACATGCATGTGCAGAAAATTTCAACAGCGGTTTACAATGCTGTCATGTACTTTTGTATCAAATGCAAATTAAAACTTCCATGCGAGGAAATTGAATACTTAATGACTTTATTGTCTTATAAACCTTTTTTAACTTGGACAACGTTTTTGGGAACAACTGTATATTTTGCTAGACTCTAGCTTCAAGTATCAAACCCCACAAACAAGTCATAATTTTTTATCATGAAATTTGCTGATTAAATTTTTTTGTGGGTGAAGTGAATCCATGGGTGGCTTGTGCATGCCTCTTAATTACAGGAATTATAGATTAAATTATGATAATTTAGTTTAGTTAGTTGAAAGACACTGAATGTAGTTTTGACAATAAAGCATTAATTATGTGTGAATACAAAATGCTACTACTACAAGGTAGTAGTAGAAAGTGGCTGGTCATTTTCACTGGTGTTATCAATTTTAGAGACAGCGTCTCATTGAAATGTTTCAGTTTAACGTGCAATGAACCTTTTTAGCTTCATTCTTTGTTTACCCATTCCAGACCACTTGACATCACTCCTGGGAGTTGATTCTTTTGTATGTTAATATTTTAACATTTTCCTCATAAAAGAACAATTCCCAAGGGATTGTCATGTGGTCTGAAATGGGCAATTTGCATACCAAGCTAAAAAGGTCTATAGCCTGTTATTTTAAAAGTGGTCATTTGTTTGCTCATTGTGCTGTAATATTAATGGTTATGATACTTATTAGCCCTTACCCTATCTCTAATTTGAGTATTGTTTAGCTTAGGAATTAAGATTAAAAAATATAATTTTATGGTAGAATTTTGGCAAATTGTCTGTTATTTGAATTCATGTTATAACATGCAAATTGTAGGCTTTCAGGAAATTAAGCTATTATTGATGTGTTACTGGGGCAGCCAAGGGTAGATTAGTCCATTCTATTGTTATCAACTTTTAACTATTGAATTTCATAGTCTGTACTGTGCTACATGAAGTAAGAGCCCCTGCGGATACTCCCTATATCAGCCTGTATGGGGATGCTCTGCCTGAAAGGAGTATCCTTTTCAGCCAAAGGTATATAAAAGGGTTAAGAGTTTTTGATTTTTGGTATAGAAAAGGGTCAGGAATTTGCAAGTTCCAGTATAGTAACCCAGTAGGGTTTCACTATTAAATTTCCTAGCTAACTTTTCTAAGTACAAAAGATGTCAAAAGCTAACACCACTTTATTTGATAGATGTGTTTTTATCAAGAGCAAATAAAAAGGGTTTCTATTTGCCAAAGCCAATAGGTTTTCAGGCAAAGGTATATAAAAAGGGTACCTTTTTTCAGAAATTTGGTATATAAAAGGGTAAGGAATCCAGAGACTGTCTGGGCAGAGCATCCCCGTACAAAATGGTTGGTAGTACCCCCCCCCCCGTAAGAGCCTAGGATGATGGCCATCAAAGTCAATCAGTGATATATTAGTATATAGGTATAATAAAGTAACATAAGCATTATTAAATATAAGCAAGGTAGCTGTTGGAGCTGATTTCATATTACTGTGAAAAGCTCACAGCACAGTCTGAGCTGTAGGCATGAATTGCCAAAACTCTGATGTGTTCTAGAAATTTGACATGCCTTGACCATGCCACAACCATGTTCATACTGCAACCTTCTCACAGTCATAAAAAATCGGCTCTAAATAGATTGCATTCTTTGCAGTCTTTGTCATTGTCAATATGACAAAGACTGCAAAGAATGCAATCTATTTACTCAGAGTAATATCAATCTATTTACTCAGAGTAATATCAATCTATTTACTCAGAGTAATATCAATCTATTTACTCAGAGTAACATGATTAGATTTAGTTATACCAATTGTCATGTGAAAATGTACATAGTGCTGTTATTTCAGAAACCTTTGTATATTTCATGTATATTACAACTAATAAAATCCTAGGACAGGATAGTGCCCAACATAGTTTTCTAACACTCCTGTAGAAAACAAAGTGAAGTTAGAATATTCATAAACTGTCAAAAATCCTTGATGTTGTGATCTTTTCCTCTATGTTAAACTGATGACTAATGAAATTATCCATCAGAGATCAGTGAACTAACCTAATTTCAATTCACTTAAAAAGAAAACTAAATTGGTATTTAGCCTATAACTTTTATCACATTTAAATATATAACTTGTACATACCATACATGTATTAAGGATTTGGGTTTCAAAAATTAAGGAAAGTTAAAATGCCTAGATTTATTGTATAATGAATTACTGTACTGGTAGTTTTGAAGGATATGCAGTACCAGTGAACAGGAAACTTAAGCTTTGTTCACACTTGCATTGTAATCGTAAGCACTTAACATACGCAGACTCAGTAGTGTATTTATCACTGAGGTGTGAAAAAAGATAAGCACTGTTAATGAGCAGTATACTACTAAGTCTGCATACATTGCTTACGATTACGATTACAACACTAGTGTGAACAAGGCTTTAATAAACTGTTAGCATCATACACCAACTTACAGTTCAACAACCACACACATCTTCCAGATTAATTATATAAATGTAAATAATGTTTATTAATTTCATTATGCATGTCATGCATGATATCAGTCATTGATATGGGTCTATAGGCTGTTTGCACAATGGCATAATTTACTTCCACTACCAGAATGCTTTAAGTGGCTAGAAAAATCTGAATAAGAAAGCAATTTTGCAAAGCATGTGGTAGTGGTAGTAAAATAATGAAATCAAAAAAGTCTTATTAAACCATCTGCTCCATATTTAAACCATGTTGGCTATCAGTAACTGGTCAGTACAAACTTAGAAATACTGAAATAAAAAAACAGTTGTCCACTATAACAGTGGTTCCAGAGTACATTTGCTCATTAACAGAGCCTTGTGGGGTGTTCAAGGCATAATGTAACTTTACATACTAGTCATACAAATGCTTTTGAGTGGTATACCATGGAATATCTCACACGTCACTGTGTATTTCATATGTGCCTTTAGGTGAGTGTGTATACAATTAAAGAAAATGCAAGTGATGCAGAGGCATTGTATAATTGTTTTATCCCACAACAAAGAAAATACAAGTGCATGATGGGAAAGAAGAGCAGAATAATTAATTATTCCACGAAATTGAGTTGTACATGAGCTCATAGCTGATGAAGTGCACAGTGCCAAGTCAACTATGAGCCATGTATGATGAGATTGAGTGGAATAATTGTTTTATTATTTCCACATCCACTGGATTGTGAGAAATATAGAATTTTTATTATTTTCAAGTTTAAAATGTGAAATAATGTCGGCAAAATGCTCTGCCATTTTGTATACTTGTCTACTCACAGGATATGAGCTGATATCCTAGTAGTAGAGTGGATGTGGATATAATAACAATGAATATACAATGGTTTTCTTGCATTTGATTGGCTGGTGGTGCCACACTTTGGGATGAAAAGAGAAATGACTTAGAGAGTATGTACTTGCATAGTACAATTGAGTCCAAAAATATTGGTTCAGTAAAGGGATTATAGATGCATGCAATACTTAGTTAAACATAAGCATTTGAAAAGATGATTTTAAATTGTAAGCTAATTAGTCAAATAAGAAAAAAAATTGTGATTATGTAATTAAATCAGAACAAGCTAATCTTATTAATAAAAGAAATAAAATTATTTTTTATGAAATGTGTGTTCAGGTAGTGCTAGTTGATTTGGTTTTACATTAGAAAAATTTCACCTTAGACCAGCAAGAATAGCTTTGTTGATTATTTGCAAAAGCTCTATGCATAGTGCATAGTCTTCAATACCTTTGCAGGGGGTACCCAAAGCTGTGGCAAAAAAAAAAGATAAGAGTTGTGCCTTTCATGCCACACTGGGAGAACAAGTTTTGAGACCCCTGTTAGACAGAAGGTTGGAAGAAAATGGTATTTGTAGGTTACTTTGAAGTCTTTAAAATTTATGTGCATGCAATACAATCGCTGTGCCAGTAAAGAAATATTTACACAACCATAAAAATCAACATTTACAAGATAAATCACTTTATTGGATACAAAATACTTTTATAAATTCTTTGAGTTATAATTAGCAAAAATATTCTCTTAGATAAAATGCCATTATGTTATGGTTTGGTCACATGACAATAAATGATAGTTAATGCATTTCTCAATTTCTAATATGAAATTAAACCTGGCAGTGAGATGGTATAAAGCATCTGGATTTACTCATTAGCTTTTACATGGCTTAAGACCTCTCCTTGTTTTGTTCCACTTGATATCTATAATGAATGTCATTAAAGCTTTGATCTGGAGTGACAAGTCATTCACATCTTTCGTCTGATATATAAGCAATTGGAAAGTTAATGAAAAGCCAGGTTGATGAAACTAAGCATCAAAGTGTCAACAATCAAGTGAAAATTGTAAATTTAAAGTACTGAAGTTAATACAGTTTATGTACAATGCATTCCTTATACTAATGTCAGTATTACTAAATTACATAGTTATGTAAACACTATAAACTCTGAAATTTTCTTTACCCTACTTGGCTCCAATCTCAAAAGCATGGAAGCCTTTGGTCAAAAATAAATAATTATTTGATTTGATAAACACTGACTGTACGAAAATGCAGTCTTTATGCAAGCTGCAAATTATGCAATGCATCTTTTAGAGACCTATTTCCAAAAATAGTTCACTCTTGCGATGGTCTATTAACTTTTTGAAGCAGGGGTAATTGGATGAAGCATCTTGTGTCAATTCCTATAATCTGGAATATGTTTGTGGGAACAATAAATTCAATTTAATTGATAGATACTGAATGTCTGTGGTGACAACTGCAGTCTTATAGTAGTCTTATAGTGTGTTTCACATATCTTTTGACGAGTGAGTTCCAAAGTTCATTCAGAAGTTTCTACCTTCAAGTTGTATTTTGGAAGTTCAGACTGAACTTCATTGGTGAACTTCAAACTTACTTGCTGTAGAAATTCAGTAATTCATTAGATATTCAGACTTATTTGCAAATTCTATTTCTCCCTGATGCCATCCTTAGGCAAAGTACAGCCCTCCTTTGGTGGAGAAGCTTTGTCAGTGTAAATTTTGAAGTTGATTTTAACGAATTATCAAAATTCTGTGGGAAATAAGTTCGGAGTTCACCAACAAAGTTCATTAAAACTCCTAAAGTACAAATTGAACTTCAGAATTTCTGAATGAACTTCAGAACTCACTCCTCAAAAGTTATGTGAAACACACTGTAAAAGCCTTTCCACTACGTCATACTCTAAATGGCTTAGTTTATATACCTTTAGACCTATTCTAAACTGTACTTTGAGTTGACTCATGCCCTTCCTGATGAATACCCTCTGCAATTAGTGGGGACTCCTAGGAAGAACCTTATGTGTCTATGCACACAATCACACATACTGTTTGGAAAGCACCCCTTTTCTTGGTTTTAATGAGAGTCATGAAGGGAAAATAACATTTCTTTGTACATCCTTGAAGAAGTCATGGCTCATTGCTAACTTTGCAGAGATTCTTGCGTCTGGTTGATAGGACAGCATTTTCTGAAAAAAAGTTGAAATCCCTTTTGATTAGCTAGAGTTCAGTTTTTTTATTCCATCTCTCCTCCTTGCTTTGCATCAGATTTCAAGGAAAGGTTACATGATTTTGGAAAAAGGGATCTATTTCTAACTACTCTAAAAAACAATTCCCATGCAATAGAGGATTACCTGTAAAATGTCTATTGCTGGATCATGGAGTGATGGGATTACATTTCCCAGTGACTGTACTGGCCATTTAGGAAAAGAGGACTTGTAGTCTGGCAATTCTGACACTCCTGGCCAGATATCATCATCTGGTGTCCCAAGAGTTCTGGAACAATCAAGTCATAATATAAGTTCATAGAAAAGTGGATTATTGCAAACAACAAAGCAAGTTTTCTCTACATTTTGATAAAAGCAAATACAACTGGAAACAAACCTGAATATCCTAAATAACTGGTCAATTTCAGAATCCCCAGGGAACAGTGCTCTTCTTGTAATCTGTTACAATATAAAACAAATGATTACAAAATCACATGAACCTCGTGAATGCAAGTCTTTCAACTGTCAATGAATAGTTTTTCAACAGCCAGGTAAGATGCAGGTCTTTTTGAGATAACTGAGGTTTCAACAGGGTAATCAAAGACAAAGAACTGATGTATCTTACCATTTCTGCAAATATGCAACCTATGCTCCACACATCTACAGGAGTTGAATAATATCGAGAACCCAGCAATATCTCAGGTGCTCTGTACCACAGGGTAACCACTTCATGGGTATATGATCTTACTGGAATGCCAATTGCTCTGGCCAAACCAAAATCTGCCAGCTTGATTGAGCCATTTTTGTCTATCAAAAGGTTCTGTGGTTTAAGATCTCGATGGAGAATGCGATGTGAATGACAAAATGAAATGCCACTCAGCAACTGGAATAGATAACTCTGTCCAAGAAATGTGCCAAAATGATATCAAATTAACACTTTTAAAATATATACAATGGAATTGTCATGAGTTAAAGCTATAGTGGACTTACTTTTACAAGAGGCAGTTGCATACCACTAGCAGGTAGGGAGTCCATATATTTTTTGAGGTCTTGGTTTAAGAACTCAAAGACCAAGTACAAGCTGTTTGTACTGTGTACCACATCAAACAGACTGAAAATTGATATCCATAAGTATTAAGTTTGGTGGTATCATGCATGTATTGGGTTGATGTATTTGGTGATACCATATTTCATAAAGAGGGCAGATTTGGGGAATTGAAAAAACGTATGGCACAGATGACTGTCAAGGCTGTAGTGATCCTACATCACAGAATATCAAAGAAAAAGCACTGAACTTTAGTGGTAGTCCACTAGTTTATGGGGTAGTAAAAATTAAGATGATCACTAGTCACTGGGCAACCAGAAGTTATTGGAAAAATAAATAAAGAAACACCCTGCAGGTTACTTTATCTAATGCCAAAGAAAATGACGGTCTAATAAATGAGGTCCATGGGCAAGACTGAACATTAAAGAAACCAGTAACTTATGGATAGGTCAACAGCTAGGATTCAGCTTGCTGATCCCAGTTGGAGTTAGAGTACTCCCCTTTAGGGACTATTCACTTTTATCAGGAGTGGGCTGGTGGTTTTTGGAATTTTTGCTAAAAATTTGTGTAGCCTCCCTTTTTATTCCATAAAATTTTCACTTGCCCCCCCTCATTTTGTCCATATTTTGCATGACCCTCCTCCCACATATATTTTTCCTATGGCCCCCCCTTTCATAGCCATATTTTTCAGGTGGGCCCCCCTCACAAAACCACCAGCCCCCCTCCTGATAAGAAAATGAATGGTCCCTTAGGTAGAAAATTTTAAACCTCACCAGCCCAACAGATGAAGGAATTGTTAGTTAAAAAGATGGAGCACTTATGGATACCCAGTAATCTTGTGAACTGGGATGGAATTGAATAAGGCCATCAATCTATACCATGATTGTGCAGTATGCTCTGGAGTTTTCTTTCATACAAAATTGTCACATCATAAAATATTAGTGCCCCTCCACTTTTAATGCACACTGACATATTTCAAAATTTTGTCACAAATACAACTGAATTGCAGTGAAGAAGATTCAATAGGGTCCTTGAATAGGGTTCTGTAATCCTGCTATCCCACCAATATTTTAACAAAATTCCATCGTCCTGTCTGAATCTTTGAAGCAATCCTGATCCTGCCTTAACTTCAGCTATTTTTCCTGCTGTTTTAGCTCACATCCAGACTTTAACTCACCAAAATAAGTTAGATTCCACATCCCACCTTACCAGTTGTGGGCCCTAGCTCTTTAAGTCAAGGTTGAACAAGACAAAATGAAGTGAATGCATGTGTGCAAATTGTTCTTCCCCAACCTTGACATGAGACCCTTGTTTTGTGGTCATTTCATCATTATCATCATCATCACTTTATTGATTCAGTAAAGCCTGAAGCCATTGTTTTCATTAATGCGAACAAGTTTGAGAAAGGAATATTTTCAGGACATGGCATACAAAATAGCTGTATATTTAGCAGGTCCCACCCTCTCTTGGGCTATACAGCTGGTATGACTGTTCATATGGCACACATGTACAGCCAATTTATATTTCCAAATGATCTTAACAGTACTAGTGGTATCTTATAAAAATATTTAGTATGCTAAGACTAATTGAAAAGAAAAAAAGAAAAAAACCCTCACACAAAAATTTAATTATTACCAAAACCATTTGAAAATAATTCAAAATTAAACTTATCTTCTCTTACTAGCTTCCTTTGTTTCACGAAATTCAGACAAAAAGAAAAAAAGAAAATTTTATGCAAAACAATTGTACAGTTTATAATTTCTGGAAAATTAATATCAACAAGTAATAATAAATAATAGCAGAAATATTTTGAAATCTAAGACTAATGATTTTAAATATTGTCTTAAATATTTCCTCAATAGTTCAGTCGTGTCAAGAGGACTCACCTGACCACATTGGGATGCGATAATTCTTTTAAAAGTGAAATTTCCCTTATTGCTGTGCTTGGAACGCCTTCTGATTCCCTACAAAAGGGCAAGGATAGTAATTTTGTCCGTTATAAAAAAATAAAAATGCTATTTTAACGAGTTCTTCAGATGGCACCCCAGCATGACACCCACATAGCTTTGTTGAATATCATTGTTGGGGAAAATGCAATCCTCTGGCGTGGCATAGGATAAAAGAGATATATTCACGATATAAAATAACTATGTAAGCAATCAATGTCTATATTTGTCTTTATGAATGAGAAAGGATACAGCTAAAAACTAAGAGAAGTTAACCAGATATCAAAGTCAAACGACAAAGAACCACGGGACCTGGTCGGTCGGTCGTACAATGCAAATATAAAATTAAAATAACTCACGAGTCAAGTCGTATTCTTTTCAAGGCAACCATTCGCCCATTAGTTTTATCCTTTGCTTTGTAGACGACTCCATATGTACCCTCTCCAATTTTCTCAATTCTATCAAAATTCTCCATGGAATAAGTGAATCAAAGCTGACTTCATTCCCGGTAAGACATTACATCTACATACTTGGAAACGCAAACACAGCCTTCCCGCGCGCCAAATAATGTTAGACTGATTGGTTGATTTTTCCCGCCAAATGATTACCTAACTTTGATTGGTCCAAACCAGGAATCGCCTGCGAGTCTTTTTGAAATATGAGTCAGCAGTAATATTATATACGGAACTTCCGACGAGGACCTTCGATAACGAAGTTTGATTTAGATTTATCCATCATATATAACAAAAATTTAATCTTATTGGCCAAGTAAACATTAGATAATCATTAGGTGATCTTATTTCGAAATATAAAAATTAAAATATGCAAATTAAAATAGACTTAAACGATCAAAGCCTTCTCTCTTAACGACTCGGGTATCGTTCGGACAAACTTCGTTGGGTTCCGGATTCCATCAGTCGGACTACATCCTGCTTCCGAGTGATGTTTGAATGCTAACAAAATAGAAATAGCATTTATTTGATATTTTATAGCTTTTGTCTGTTCTCTAGAGCATTCTCAACTTGGTTTCAAAAAATCTAGATCAAAATAAGATATCTTTTTATTTTCTAAACATCTAGATTAGGGATAAAATTATCTTTTAGTTTCTAATCGTTAATTTAGCGGGATAAAAAAAATGCATTATGTTTTGGTACCTTCATTTTTATAAGGAATAAAGGGATCGGCATTTGTAGGGCATCAGGAATTTAAAAGAAAACAACTCCCTCTTCCTTGAATTTTTGTCTGCCACAGGCAGCCCAGAATATATATAATTGGTATCGAACAAAGAACAATCTC
>JAAAQI020199104.1:0-21334 GCA_011800005.2 Stichodactyla mertensii
TAATTAAGCAGACACCAAAGACAATCATGTGACTAATGTTATGGTTACTGGAGTTGAAGTGGCGGGAAACCGGCTTAATACTGTCATTTAATGACAGTACTAAGCCGGTTTACTTAGCACCAGGTGACAGCATGGGTTAAGTTTGGTATACATAATCCTACTAGTTTCAAAGAAAAAACAGCGCTCAACCTCAAAGGCAATTAGATTCGACGCGACAAAAGTTCGACGTCTGAACTGGACCTAATTTTTGTGGGTATAAATCATGGGAGTGCGGTTTTAGATGTCGAGCAATATATAGAAAATTAACACCCTGCCGTACAAAGAACTTTTCCCTTTTTGCTCCACAGGAAAAAGCGGAGACACGAAAAACATGCTTTAATATACTGAATTGTTGCCACAGATGATTTTCCGTAAGCTGATTTTGATAAAAAAGGGTTTGATCCCAGGATATCGTATGACGAGGGTCGAGTGTCATCATTCTGATGAGTGTAGTATGTTGGTGTGTCGACTCACATGAACTGTTTGATTCTTTGCAGAACCAAGGCTGCATTCAGAAAATTAAAAGAAATCGATAAAACAAGTCGGTAAATCTCTTTGTCTTAACCCAAAAATACAGACCTACGTAAAGAATTAAGAGCAAAGAAAAAGAAGTTCGGAAGATTATGCATTAAGTCAAAAAACAAACACATAATATGAAAATTAGTAAAAAAAAGTTTCAAAAACCCTAAGAGTACATGGAAAAAGTGAAATCTATATTTAATCTAAAAGGTACAAGAAAACAAAAGCAACCAGAAGTAGAAATCGATACGTTCTTTCATCTATTCAAAGAGCAAAACTCAATCGATAATCAACAAAATAGTAATATTTCAATTTATAGATTGCAATGATGATGATTTAAATTATAATACTCACCCAAGAGGAAATAAAGAGCGCGATCAACCGCTTAAAAACGCGAAATCGCCTGGAAGAGATAACATATTAAATGAATTACTTAAAGGCGGAAAGGAACAACTTCTCTCTCCAATTGAAAAGTTATTCAACGCCATCTTTCAGTCAGGAACCTTTCCAAAAGAATGGAGTTTTGGATTTATTATTCCAGTATTTAAAAAAGGAGACGCAAGTCTGGCCGAAAATTACAGAGCAATAACTCTTTTATCCTCTTTAGGAAAGCTTTTCACTCAAATTCTAAACAAAAGACTTGAAAACTATGTCGATTCAAATAATATATATTAGCACATGAGCAGGCTGGTTTTAGACAAAACCACAGCACGATAGATAATATCTTAATAACTCAAATCCATGACTGACGGTATGTCAAAAGCAAGAGTAAGAAAGAAAAATAATCCATTATTCACTTGTTTCGTGGATTTCAAAAAAGCTTTTGACTCTATTCCAAGACACAAACTCTTTGACAAGCTGCAAAAAATTGGAATCTCAGGAAATTTTTATATTCTCGCTTCCATGTACTCAAACGATGAATCTGCGGTCAAGGTAGGAGATAAAGTTACACAAAGCTTTAATTGTTACAACGGAGTTAAACAGGGCTGCATGCTTTCGCCCATCCTTTTCAATATTTATTTACATGACCTACCTCAAGTATTTGAAAATGACGATTCAAATCTCACCTCTGTGAACAATTATCCTATTAAATGTCTGTTATATGCAGATGACCTAGTCTTAATGTCAAACTCTGAAAAAGGTCTTCAACATCAGTTAGATAAACTAGGACTTTTCTGCGAAGACTCGAAATTAAATGTCAATATTGACAAAACAAAAATAATTATCTTTAAAAAATGCAGGCAAACGAATGAACAGATACAAATTCTAACTGGGTAACAGTAAAATAGAAACCACATTTAATCATGAATCGAACTAACAAAACAACAATGGAACATAATAATAGACCAGATAAAACAAAGACTACAGGACCAAGAGTTTCAAAACTGGTTAAGTGAAATACATAATAATGGAGGACGAAAGGTTCGCAAAAAAAATAAACTTAGAACTAAAGAAAATTTAAGACAACTTTTAGAATATTTAAAGAATATTAGCAACATCAAACATCGAATATGTTCTACTAAACTTAGGATCAGCAACCACTGCAGGGGCGTGCGCAGGGAGGGTTCCAAGGGTTCTGGAACTCCCCTTTTCTTGGAAAAAATGTCAATTTTTAAGCATTTTTAAGTCACGATTTTAATGATACAGTTGTTCATTATAATTCATCATTGGCCGACCATTCGAAAATTTGTCAATTGACTACAAAATTAATCCTCTTTTTTAGCAAAAATAATGCTAAAAAACGGGTCCGAAAGTCGTTCCGTCGCGTAAGTCACAGAAGACTGGTATATTACTCTGGAACCCCCCCTTAGACGAACTCTCCGCACGCCCCTGCACTGTTTATACATTGAAATGGGCAGATATACCCGCCCATATATTAAGCCAGAAGAAAGAATATGCCCTAGGTGCGAACTAGGGGTAGAAGATGAATTGCACTTTCTCTGATGTCCAAAATATCTACTGAAAGAAGCAATCTCATTAAGAAAATAACAAAATTAACTAATATAAAAGTAGAAAACTTACAAGATGAAGAAAAATTCAAATTGATAATCAATCCCAAAAAAAACAAATTCAAAAACTCGTTGCGAAATATGTTTATGAATGCTTTCAGAAACGAAAAATGGAACGTAAATAAAACTTAGCATTTATTTAAATATAGTAGTGCTACATATATTAGATATCAATATACATTATCTTATGTGTGTGCATTATTTGTTATTATTTATTTATTTGGAAAAATACTGATGCACATTTTGCATAAAGTACCAAATAAAATATTGTCATTGTCATTCATTCCAGGGGGTTCAGGTGCAAGTTTTTAAATACCATCTAAAATTTTGGTCTCTCCCCCTTCATTCTTTGGGGAAAAAAGAAGGAGAAGGAGAAGAAGAAGGAGGAGGAGAAGGAGTAGAAGGAGAAGAACTGCCCATTAAACTCCCAAATAAATTTAACTTCCCCCCCCCCCCCCCTTGCAATACATAACAGACTACCTTCTCCTGGACGATCACAATCGACACTCACGACGGAGTTTGATAATGTTATTGTATTGTATGAATAGAGTATTGTGGAAGCATGACCTTCTCTGCGGATATGTCGACCACCGGCCGGTCACGGTAGCATTGAACCAATGAATTAGGACCCCTGGAAGGACCTGAGATCTCTAGAAACTCTCTGGTTCTACGAAAACATCAAAGTTCACGGCAAAGCTCACAAGTCTCTACTTGTAAAATACAATGCAATAAGTAAAGCCATAAGTTTTCAACGTCCTTTGAAATATTATACTGCCCTCAAATGCATGTATCCGCTCTATCTTTGATGCGGAAATTCTTGAACTGAAGCGAATGTATTATCTATGCATTTCTATAGCTATTTGTCTTAGCGTTTACGTCATTTAGATTCGTAATGACGTCATTTATCTGTGTTTTTTTTAGCACTGCCCTCATCGAAGGTTTTTGAAGGTAATTCACGTAATGCGATGTAAGGAAAGAGCTTTATTTCAAGAATTTGACGCTCCCTTTCCGAATAAAGAAACGTTATTTAACCCCCTGTTACGCGTCCAAGTCAGTCACCTTGGTTACGTGGAAAATTGTGCGTGACACGTCTGGTAATTCCGTGAAAATCCAAATCACGTGATCACACGAGTCGAGGACAGCTGTCAGGAGGGTCTCTAGACAGTCGGTGTGTGTATACCACAGTCTAACGGACTTATTTCGTCTTGCGATCGTCTTCCACTCTTGCGACGCGTATTTTTTCTAGTTTTGAGTCGTGGATGTTGTGATCTGCGGTGTTTGAAGAAGGAATTAAGGTCTTGGTTTGGTGTAATAGTGTGGGTATCATTGATCGAGCCCTCGTACACCGTCCGTGTACAGATCCCAAAGTTTTATAATTACTGGCTCGGTTTGAAGGCTTTTTCTTGGTCCATCTCTCCTCAGAAAAGAAAGTTTCATTCAATTCAACACACTGGCTGTCGCAGGTAAGCTACTGTTTACTTTATTTAACCTAAATTTGGTATTTTAGGAGTTGGGAGAAATACCGTGCCAAACCGCACGGTTCTTGTCCTACGTGAATATCAAGCAAATATACATAATGTCAAAGCCTATTTTTAGCCTTAAAACCATCAGCAAGGCCAAATTCCGATAGAACTCGAGAAATTCAAGTTAAAATTTCGAGGATATTGGCTTGGCTTGGTTTTGTTTTGTTTTATGTGTTTGTTCGGTAGTTTTTTTCGTGTGTTTGCATCATAAATGAAAGACGTGTAAATACTCACGTTTTCACTACGGTACCGCCATGGATCGTCATGTCATGCGTGGTCAGTTTGCTCTCTTGAACTTTGTTATCACGAAAATCATATGGAGTTTAAAACCGGAACCTTACCTCGGAGAACGCCTGGATCGCATGTGAGTTCAGTAATCTTAGAAATTGCCCTTTTTGGTGTTATTATTCTCCACAAGCCAAGTGTACAAAGTTTCTTCGAGATTGAACACGTGAATGATGAATGACAAGCGTATGGTGGCACGTGTTGACGATTTATTTTACCGTCCTTCGATATCGAATATTCTTTAATAAATCGGTCACAAGAGACTTAACAAAGAACAGATTTTCTACTGAAAATTTTTGTATCTGTGGATTCGGAAGGCTTTGAAATTTTGCATCAGAAACACGGTTTTCAAACGACAAAAGAATCGTGAAAAATGACAAGTTTTTTAGTTAAATATTAAAGATCTTTAGTTATTCACGATGACTGTTCCACGCTAAAACACGTAGAATCAGTCTTTTTGTTGTCAAAATTGTTTGGCATTCAATCGCAATGCAATAACAAACTCCTACTCAACGTTGACTTGACGTCATACGCCATTGCTTAAAGTTTTCTTTTTGGTGTGAGCTGGAAATAACCTCTCACAGAACCACCAAAAGATTTCTTAATTTGAGATTCTGAGATGAAAAATACCAAAAGGATTTACCAGTAAAAGTTTCCTTCTGAGAACTTTTTGACAAAAAAAATAAATCTTCAGTAATTTTTTGCTATTTTTTTCATTCATTGCTTTAAGTTTTTACCTTAAAGGCCTAATTTAGAATCACATCCAAAATGATTACAAGTAATAGCAATACTTCATGTGACATAGACTTTTATCTTTCATGTGCCAACCAGCGAACATTCATATTCATTTATTTATACTCATTTTATTAGCATTATTGCCATCTTCGTTATTGTTGTTATTATTATTATTATTGATTACATCTAATTAACTAAATTATGGTTATTACCATTATACGCGGCCAAACAGAAAACTTCCCTCTTGGAAACACACACTCAGCGGGCCACAAATGACTTGAGGGGGCTGATAATGACATCAGCCCTACTGCTGATTGGTTTTTGGTTCATCATCTGATGGATTTTAGCCAATCAAAGTTTGACCTTGTTTATTGATAATGATAATAAAATGACTTTAGTCAGGAATATTGTTTATTTGCACCCTTGTAGTGTCATTTGCTTCCCTCACTGCACTCGGGCCGCAAATGACACTGCGCAGGTGCAAATAAACAATATTCCTGACAAAAGTGATTTTATTGTCCTATTATTTATGTAGTTTATTATTATCAAAACAATTTGAAGTTATAGAAATCATTTTTAGATAACTTTGTCAATTCATAATTACTACACTAATATTTAACAATTATTCCACATCCACTGGATTGTGAGAAATATAGAATTTTCATTATTTTCAAGTTTAAAAAAATGAAATAACATCAGCAAAACACTCTGCCATTTTGTTTACTTCTTTACTCATGGGATATGAGCTGATATCCTAGTAGTAGAGGAACCAATCAGAATGTGCAATTGCTCATATCCAGTGGATGTGGATATAATAAAAACTATTATTATATCCACATTCACTGGATATGAGCAATAATGCACTCTGATTGGTTCCTCTACTACTAGGATATCAGCTCATATCCCATGAGTAAAGAAGTAAACAAAATGGCGAAGCCTTTCGTCGACATTATTTCGCTTTTTAAACTTGAAAATAATGAAAATTCTGCATTTCTCACAATCCAGTGGATGTGGATATAATAAAACAATTATTCCACTCAATCTCGTCGTACATGGCTAATAGCCGACTCGGCGCTATGCGCCTCGTCAGCTATGAGCTCACGTACAACTCGATTTCGTGGAATAATTGTTAATATAAGTACCTGTAAGGTGCATTATCACTAATTAAAATATTTTTTAAGTAGTGCTTAATAAATGAGCAGGAGTGTTTTATCGGGTTTCAAACATGAGGCATAGCTGAGTGGTTTTAGACCTGATAAAACACGATCTGCAAGTTTATTGATTCAGAACTGCTTAAAGCATCATATAAATAAGTTCAAGTATTTAATGATAGTTTGATAAAAAGTGTAAAAGAAGTACGAAATCATAGTTTGATGAAAACTTTAACATGATGGGCATGGGCATTGTACAGAAAACGGCTCTTATAAGTGTAAGACAACACATTCAGGTTTAAAGAGAGGAGCATTAGCTCATTTCAAATTGGTAGGAAGCAGTGATGTAATTTTATTGTGCTAGAAGCAATTTTTTTTAGATATCAATCATTTGTTACTTATCTATTTATTTGCATAGCACTAGGAATGGAATACTTGCAAATAGATCAATAACACACATGGTGTATACATGAAATGATAGCTAGGTCAACCATTTATTGAAGTGGTCTGTGAATAACAATGAGATCAAAGTGTGTGTAATTAAGCATCATAGTAATAATTAGTAGGCAGTAGCAAGGCTGGTGTTGGTTAAAAGAGCATTAATTATTCGGTAGCTATAAAAGAGAAAAGGGTATCCATCTCTTCACCAAAAAGAACAATTATTTAAAATAAAATGAACAAAATTTCCTGCTTTGGTATAAAGATTTGTTGGTAACTGAATATATATTTTTAAGTACAGACATAATTCCAACAAAATTAGTCATTGCTGGATTGCAATACATTAATTACAGTTGACTGTTCATAGCTAACCAGATCCAGAGTTCCCAGGAGTTCATCAGTTGGTGAGCTAGCATCTGACAAGAATCTAGTGAAGGTCATGAGTTTGAATCCAATCTGGAACTCAGATTTTTTCTGAGTTCCTCTCTCAATCACTTCTCACATTTCATTTACTTTTAAGCCTTATAAAACGCTTTGTATAATAACTACTAAGAATCATGCTTTCTGCTTGGCCAAGGCACATGCTTTATAAGAGCACACAGCACGCACGTTTGCACCTTAATTTGTATTTTATAAAAGAAATAAAAACTTGCTTACTGTGCTGTGTACAGTTATAAGGCCCCTTGGGTATGGGCAGAACACAAGAGAAGTGTTGAAGCATGAGGTGTAGCTAATTTTCATTTTCATGTTCTGTGCTATTTTATTAACATGCAAGATGTTGGGAAAACATGAGAAAAGTTTTAAGATCATGAGTCATAGGTGAAAATTATATGTATTAATTTATGTGTTTTCTTTTTTTCACTTATTTCAGGTTTGAATAATGAGATTGTTTTGGATTATATCTTGAATCCATGCACCACTCTCTGTTATTAAACATTTAAAGAATTATGTGTCCACTCAATGAGACAATTAAAGGTCAACCAAAAAAGTCCATCAATTTGGATGGCTCTGAAGATGAACATGTGAAAAACAGTGTGGGAAGCCATGAGAGGCCAGAATCTGAGATGTTTGATGAAACCAGCCAAGATTCAGTGTCTGATGATGCCACACTTGATGTAGTTGAAGAGGAACCTTATTCTGGAGAAGTTAAGGGTAAGAAAGGAAATAATCAGTATAAAACCTTCAGCTGAAGGCAACATGCTGTTCTCCAGGAATAATTAATGATAATTAATAATTAATAATAATTATTAATTATTCCTGGAGAACAGTGCGTTGCCTTCAGCTGAAGGTTATAGGGAAATAGCACTTGCAAGTGTGTTTAATTAGTAATAAGTTAGGTTCTCCAAATGAGAGTATTTTAATATTAATTGAAAAATTATTCATCTGGCCAAAAAGAAGAAAGTGTTTGGCCATTTTTGTTTTATATTTTGAGCCCTCCTGTTGATGTGTAGTGAGTGTGGTTTTACTGGTAGTTTAGCTGAGCTTGCATGATCATGACAATAGAGAAAGTTAGAATTTTTATTACAACCCCTTTATGTCATGATTATAGCTGTATGTTCTTACATGCAATTTATTACGAGTTTACGTGATCAGAAAGCACAAAAATATGTAATAGCTTCCCCAACACTTTTGTTTTGACCATATCTTCTAGATACACAATGCAATCATGTCTCGTCTACATGCAAATTTCCCAGTCAACCTGAAAGTCCAAACAAAGAGAGTGTGCTATCAAAGAAGCCTCGCGTCTTCAAGTGTGAGAGATGTAATGAAGGATTTGATGGGATGGCTGCATTAAGACAGCACTGCCGAGTTCTTCACGGTGACCAAAAGTACTACAAATGCAATGTTTGTAGTAAGCTTTTCAGCCATCCAAGCAGCCGTAACATCCATCTTAGGCTGCATTCGGGTGAAAAACCTTATGAGTGTGAAACATGTGGTAAAAGATTCCGGGTTTCTTCACATTTAAAGGATCATATCAGGGTTCACACAGGTAAAAAATTGTCCTGATGACTTCACCTTAATTTTTATCTTCTTAGGAACTGGATCAATTGAAATATCAAATGTTGTCATTGTGACTTCTTATATTAGCACTTAGTGAGTTTTTGTAAAAAATATAATAAACAAAAATAAATTCACGCCACAATCTAACACTGTCTGGACATGTGCTTAATAATCACCTTGCATTGCTTCTTTACAACCATTGAAATCATGAAGTGACTTACGATTAATAATCAAAATACTTTTAAGCTTGGTTTCCATATAATCTAAACCTAAAAATAAAGTCATAAATCTTATCTATTATCTATACATACTTACATAAATTATTGTACAGACTGCAAGTGAGAAAATTCTCTAAAATAAATAACTAACTATCCCCTAATAAGAAAAAGTAAGTAATAAAAAATCCAGCTAATTACTGCAATTGTAGTCTCAACATCAATATCTATCCAAATCTAAATCTGTTTAATCTTCTTTTGGTATGATGATCATCATCGTCATCATCATCATAATAATAAGGGGTGCTTATACATTGTCTCAATGCACTTTACAATCATTCATTTGCCATGGGCTGCATTAATTACAATCATGAATGGGTGATTAGTATATTGGTATTTTATGTCTCCAATTGGGGTAGGCTGTTGAACCAGGAGGCCAAGCTATCCCCTACTTTTATACAAAAAGGCCTTTCCCAAGACATGGTTGAGTAAGTCCTGTACTTCCCAAAGCTTCAATTTTAGTATGTACCATCATGCACTGAGCTATGTACTAATCTGATACAGTGGACTTCAGGATGATTAAACAATAAAGCAAAGAAGAGTTGTTGATTAAACAATATATAAGAAGAAGAAACTTCTATGGTAATGAAATTGAGGCTTTGGCAAGTACAGGACTCACTCAACCATATCTTGGGAAAGGACTATTGTTCAACTGGTTCTTTAGTAAGGGATAGGAGACAGAGCTTACAGCTAAAACATCCTTAACTGAGAAGACTTGAAGGTCTACCATAACCATTTGCAGGTGTAATTGCAAAGGCAGCACCTTCTCCTCAGTTATTTTAAGACTTGTCTGGCTGGGGCTTGAACCCATGACCTCCTGCACACAACAGACTGATGCTCTTACCAACTGAGCTAACTGGGTAATGGGATAGCAATATCCTCTGGAAAGGTAGACTGTAAATTAGTATAGGAAATCACATAAACACAAGAGCAACCCAGGATTCATGGGTACAAATCGTGCTTTAAAAGAGATCAAAATTGCACAAGCCATAGGCAAGTGCAGTTTGAGAACTTTCAAAGCATCACAAGTGACCATAAATCTTGAATTGGACAAGCAGTTTATGTCAGTCTCAACTTTTTAAATTTTATTCAAAATAATTAATAATACAAAAACTATGTTTATGAAAATGTATTAAAAATTTAACTTTTTTAATCAATAAAATAAAATTATTTTTTCACAGAGTGCAATATGGAATCAAATAGCACTATATTACCTATTATGCATTTGCTCTATACCAATCAGAATGCAGACATTTTGTTGAGTATATTATAAATAAATTAATATGGATACAACTATAAAAAATAATTTCATATAGAATAACAGCTAAGTGTGGCATACAACATTGGGAAAAAGGCCAGAATTTAGATATTAATTTGTAATTAGTCTTGTTAGTTTTTAAATAAAGATTGGAACATTAATTTAGTATCATAATTATTTTAATTTAATATATTTCTATCAACAGGTGAACGTCCATATATCTGTGACATCTGCCAGAAGGGTTTCAAACAATCCAGTGACCTTAAAAAGCATCGACGGACCCATACCTTGGACAAGCCCTACAAGTGCCCTCTGTGCCCATCTGCCTTCACACGCTCACACCACTGTCGTGGCCATATCAATTCTGTCCATAAGTTCTTCAAGTGTACAACTTGCAGTGCACTTTTTACAACTGAGGAGGACTTAAACAAACATAAGGAACTTCATCCAACATCAAATGTGCAGAAAAGTATGTATGGTCAAGATGGTGCTCAAAGAAGAGAGCTTCTTGCCCCAAGAGTGTGCACCATTGCTCCAAATAAACATCTTGAGGAGAAGGTGCCACAGTTGAGCAGGCAGAAAGATATAGAGGTTGAAGTTTCCAAGCAGACATGGCAAATGATTTCATCTCCATGTGCATATTCAGAGAGAACAAGAGATTGTGCAAACAACTGTATGCCAAGGTCAAGAGAGAATATTGCACTTGCTGAGTTCATGGCGTCAATGGCAGCCCAACGCTCTGCTGGGTGGTCAAGTAATGTAGTTGGAAAGGAAATGCAGAGTGATAGGGGAGAGCATCCTAAATGTTTACCTGCAGTTCAAAGAAGAGAAATTCCAGAGAAAACAAATAGAGGAGATTTCAAACATTTTACAGAGAAATTCCATCAACAAGATGTTTCTCCTAAAACTGATAGCCCCTTTTGGGTCCAAAGAAGATTTCACAAGGAGCAGGATGGCCAAAATGTCTTAGGAAATGATATAAGGGAGTCGGCATTTGCAACAGAAGCCCCATTTTTGGTTTCTAACTCAAACAGGACTATAAGCCATATACCACAGAGTCTGTATTCTCCACCAAGAAAGAAACTTAATGGTATCAGAAAGAGAGAAATTTCATTGGTGCCACTGACAATACATCCAGCATCTCCAAAGGAGGAAAACCAGCAAGTTAAGTCCTCTGTGGATACTGCAAGAAGTTCCAACAACACAACAGGAAGGTTGTCTCAGGAACAAGCTGAACCACAATGCCATAGGGTGTCTGTGATCCACTATCACTCTAGTTCAACCTCATCAGACAATAAGAGCCCAGTGAAAGAGATCAGTGAAAGCAAACAGGAATCTTTCAAAAATCACAGCATCACTAATCCCGAGGAAGGTGCAGACAAGAAGAAGTCTAGTCCTAAAATGACATGCAATGACAAAGAGAAATCCAGTGGTGCAGATGTCAAGCTTGCTTATCATGAAACTGGTCATCCTCAGGTACTGAGTGGCTTCAATGAGCCATTTATCCCAACAGATGATAGAACCATAGGTGAGCATTTAGGTGCTGCCGGCATTTCAAAGAAGCAGCCTTTTGCATTGTATGGCAAAGACTTGTTTGTTGAGCCTGGCCAGCGACAAAAAGATGAGAGAATCAAATGGCTAACACAAGATGCTGATGATGCAGCTCTCTCACGAAAAAGAGTTTATCCATTTTTGAACGCTAGAACCACAGATGGGATGATTGTTAAAGGTTCAGCATATCTTAAATCAGATAAGTTCCCAAGGGAGAAAGTTTTCAAGGTTGAGAACATCAAGGAGGAATCTTCACCAGAGCCAGATAGAGATGTAATGAAAGTTAAGGTTGATTCTGATTGTGAACAATCCAACTATATTTCCCCATCCCATTCCAAGCAAAGTCTACATTTGATGAATAAAACTGCATCAAAGATTGATGGGAAAAATGACAATGACAACCATGAAGAACATGAAGCAAAATCAAGATTTGTTAATATTGCCCCAAAACCAGAGCAAAAGAAGTCTAAAGGTGAGCAAAACTAGTGGTCATATCAGTGTTGCTAATGAGACCTGATTTATAACATCAAGCCTGCTAATAATTTTTCAGCCAATCACATAAAGCCAGTCTGGTCAGACAAAAGCATTTTCCACACTTAATTTGAAAATTTCATGTCTATACTGTATATTATTTGCAATCACTTGCAATATCACTGAACAGTGTAACAGGACCTTTAGTGGGAAAAAATACACACATTATGTACCAACTTTGGTTGGTCCACATATATAGAGAAAAACTTTGCCTTTTGTGAATCCAATTAACACCTTTGGCAAAGTTTTTCTCTACCACTAGGTATCTCCCAGATGGTAAATCTAACATAATTATATGTATTTCTGCACACCCACATAATATCTTGATATATTATTATATAGCAAGTGTCAAAGTTCAATTTTCCTCAATTTCTATTGGTCGAGAGTGTATCACATGAACATGAAGAAATTTGACTGTCTCCCTGGCGACAAGTCTGGGAGGGCAATAATATGTTGTGGACTGGGAATAATAAAACTGGAAGTCACGTGACTGAAAAAATATCAAAACCAGAATCCACCATGTTAACATGAGCATTTGCAAAATTCATTCTTTCTCTATTTTTTGTTCTCTTTGACACTTGGTATGCTAATAAAGCACTTATTTACTGAGACCTCGGGAAAGCAGTATGTTTTGTTGTCCCTCGACGGCTGATGTTTCCCTCAGCTCAGCTTCGGGAAACATCAGTGGTCTCAGGACCACAAAACATGCTGTTTCCCTCGGTCCCAGTAAATAATTATATAATTTATCCTGTTTTCTTTTTCCTCTTTTGTGACAGTTGTGGAGTATGATAAACCATACAAATGCACAATATGCAACAAGTGTTTTTCACGAGCAAGTCTTCTAAAACAACACTCTGTCATCCACCAAGGAAACAAAAGATTTAAGTTTGAGTGTGAAACTTGTCAAAAAATGTTCAGGACACGTAGTCACCTGAGAGACCATGTGCGCATTCACACAGGTAATTTTAAGTAGTATGGTAATTTTTCAAGGAAATATTTCAATCTGATAATGACAAAAGGAGTACAGAGCAAAATCTCCAGATTATCACTGTGTGCACCATCCTCAGTTTTCATGAACACTTTGCATGATTAACACAAAAACAAGGGGAAATGCATGGTATAGTCAATGTACTTTTACATGCTGTAAGCTAGAGCAGATTTTGTATAACTGTGAAAAGCTCACGGCACGAACACAGTCGTGACATGGCAAGACATAGCAAGGCATGTCAAAATTCTAGAAAATATCATGGTCACATGGCAAAGGCACTGACTTTACAGTGCCACGAGCTTTTCAGTCATACAAAATTTGCTTTAATACAGCATTTTTCTGTTACTCAGTAGAAATTTTTACAAGTGCTTATATTATTATTAATATTACTATACACTTATTGGATTCATCCTCACCCATTACATATGGCAGGATATTGAAGTTGAGACTTAAATATCTGCCATAATGGGCAAGGATGAATCCTATAGGTGTTTTATTATATCAATCAAATAATCTTTTCAATAAAAAGACCACCATAGTGCCATAAGGTTGCAGTCCAATAGGTTGCTGCCCAATATTGCAAAGTAATGGATCACCACATGACTAAAATACAAAGATGTGATTGGAGGATTATTTGTGAGGTATAATAAAATTATATATTGAGCCAATTGGCATAGAAAAGTAGGCTCAGTCAGAAAGCTTTTGCAATGAAGAAATAATAAATTGTATTTTGCAATCCCATTTCTTTCACTACCAGGTGAGCGACCTTTCAAATGCCACATTTGTTCTCGAGCATTCAAGCAATCCAGTGACCTCAAGAAGCACATTAATCTACACACTGGTGCCAATCAATTTAAATGTGAAGAGTGCAATATGGAATTTAGGCGTGCTGATGCCCTCAGGAAGCACAAAGTTAGTCACCAGACAGATGGAACATTTTTTTGTGATTATTGTGGACAGGAGTTTGATCACATAGGTGCCTTCCGACAGCACCAGACTATACATACAGGTGAGTTACACTAAGAGCTTCACTAGTATTAAACAGGGCTTGAAAAAGCAGCCTGTCATGCAATAGCCAAAATGCAGGTCAAATTTTACTACTGGAAGCAGGCAAAAACAACTTGGCAAAAACAAATTTGAACTGCCAAATGGAAAATAAAATGGCTAGGGAAAATTTTGCTCTGCCAAAATTATTTGTCCTTTCAAAAATTAAAAAAAAATGTCTAGCCATTTTTATTTTCTATTTTGAGCCCTAGGTCAATTAGCCAAGGATAGGGTCAAGAAGAGGAAGTATGAATTAAAGAAAGGGGGAGGATGGTGATTTGGATGTGGTAAGGGGAAGACGGCAATAGCAACAGGCTCTTCCTACTCCTCACTGCTGTGGAAAAAAACATTTTCTACTCCCAACTTCTTAATTAGACACATATATTTAGACTGTCAACCCCCCTAATTTCCAAAATTTGATAACTCAGCCCCCAAAAATAACATAATACTACAGTAATTTTGCTGACACCCTGGTCCTATGCCCTAAAAATTGAAATCCCCTAATATTTTGATCAATGGCTAAATTTATAATTGTTGAGGGTTGTCTGTGTTGTTAATGACTAAAGTGTAATCCAAGCACTTTTTGTTACCTCTTGATCAGGAGCAACCAATAGGCAAGCAGCACGACCACTTTTAAGATGCAATTTCTGTTTCAAAACCTTCTCAAGAAGCAAAGAAGAGTCATTTCGTGCTCACTGTGAAATGCACAGACAAGAACTTGAGGGATCTTCACTACCATCCACCAGTGTGGTGAATTGTACAATCTGTTCCTTAAGTTTCAATGGGGAAACTGAACTGAGAGAACACATGAACATTCACACCGGAAGCAAGCCTTACAAATGCATTACATGCGGCAAGGAGTTTTGCATTGCTGCTCATCTAAAGGAACACTTGAAAGTGCACTCTGATGCCATTACATCTCAAGCAGTGAATGCACTACATCATGTCGCATCTCCTTAACTTCAGGCAGGAATTACATCAAGAAAGGTATAATGTGGTCCTGTAGCATACTTGGAGATTAAAAACAATTTTATATTTCATTGAAATTAACTGCTGCAAATGATTGTTTAAAGTTTACTGACTTGATTTTCAACATGGTTGTGGTGTACATGATAAGCACAGTCATGGTTTGAGTTGGGTGCAGTGTACAGTTTGATTTTAGATACCATATATATTGTGCTGTTTTCTGTACAAAACCTTTAACACAAAGTGTTAATGATAATCATAGTTTTACAAAAATATCCATACACTGAAAATCATTCTGAAAATGAAAAGACTTTTCATGGTAAAAAGTGATTTGTACCCCCAGGGGGTACTCCCTTTGTCCAAGTGGTAGGGGTGATCAGCAGTCCTTTTAGGGTAGAAAATTATTTCCTGTGTGAACCTTTTAGGGGTTCTTAGTCAAAAGTCAGTTACATAACATGATCATGACTCTACCTTTTAGGAACAATTGTTCTTAATTCTCTTTATTGAACAACATTAAAGAACAGACTAGAAAGATGTCATCAGTTACTGACTACTGTAAGCAATAACAGTGCAATTGGTTTTTCATCAGCTGAAAGTTAATCCTTCTCTTTTGACAAAGACGTCATATATAGTCTTACCTTTTAAAGGTTGAAATCAACATGGCTTCAAATTTGTGCGTACCTTTTAGGGGTCATTAATTTTCAAAACCGACTGCCAATCACCCCTGCCACTTGGACAAAGGGAGTACCCCCTGGGCATGTACCATATGGAGTATGCCTCAATCAAGATAATCTTTTGAGTACCAGCACCCCCTTGCCACCAGTGATGGATCCCCCCAGTGCTTTGGAGGTTTCCTGCTGGGGGAGGGGATGGGGCTGGCTGGAGGTGATGCACATGCCATCAAATGGATCTGCATCTTTGAAATTTAATAAAATTGCTTTATAAGCTAAGCTATCATAAATTGTACAAATATCATTCATGCACTAACTGTTTCATGATAACGTCTGCAACTACACCCAGTCGCCAAGCGACAATTGAAGATTGCAATGCAAGTGTCCATGTTCTCAGGAATAGTCCAGAACTTGAAATTTGTCAAGCAAATTCACAACAGGTAGTTTTGGAGAGAAGACAGCAGGCAAAAAGGGAAAATGGTTTTTGAAATCTCACCTTGTGTGGGTTTCCTGTATTGTGATGTTTATAAATAAGTTCAACAGTCAGGAAGCCTACTTTGTCATCAGTTCTTAACAAATAGTTATAATTTCTCACATTGAATGTCGTCTTTTGAATTAAGGTTATAGATCAAAGCGTCATGTTGTTTTAAAAGCAAGTGACAAAAAAATGTACAGTTACACTCAAAAAGCTTAGGTGAATTTTGAAAATAGCTCAAATTGCAAATGTAATGGTAAAAGTGATGTACATATTTAAGGTGCTGGTTGCCTTTTAAAATGTCCAGGCTGGCTGTTCCTGTGAATTCGACAGATTGAAATCCCATTTCATGCACTGACATTCATTCTTAAAATCTCATGTAACAGAATTTGAATGGAATTAGAAAATAGTTATAACCTATAGTGTAAAGCAGTCCAATCCCAAATGTATGATGGCTGTTTAATTTACTCGCAATTTGCATATTATGTAAATACATTTTTAATTAATGATGAGGTGAAACTATTTGATTTTACCAATGAAATAAGGTAGGAAAAAACTCTTTAGCCAGTGCATAAAATTATGCAAATACATTTAGGATTTGAACCTCTGTATGTGTGGGTTATAGAACCTTTTGGCTACTGATTAGTCTCCTTCCCAGCTGTTATTAGTATCTGTAAAATTTGATTCTTCCCCACCACTTGCTGATCACTCAAGCCTAAACATTCCTTTCTGGTTGTTAAGAGGATTTTCTTTGGCATTTAATCTAATATATATATAAGCTGTCATCAGCTAGTTTTTGAACAAAGCCGAGTGTGTTTGAATTTGTTTTGTTTAACAAATGAAAACACCAAAAAAAGAAAAAGTAAAATGTCTAGTTATATACAAGATGCTTTATATTCTTGATTCTTTACATGTTTCCTAAAGCAAAAAATGATTCATCAGTGTTTGAAAAAAATCAGTGAAAAGTGGCAGATTCAAACAAAATATCTGCCAATTAGGTGTCACAGTCCAGCTCTCCAGAAAATGGAAGGCTGTGTCATTGTCTCATTGGTGGATTCTTGGGAAAGGAATGTTTTTGCTTGAGTGAGGAGCTGCAGTTAGTGAGAAAGGAAATCTGACTGGCACAAATAACAGCTGCAAAGTTAAGGAAACTTTTAATCATTGCAAATGAACTGAATTGATTTTAAATGACGTAAAATTATTTATCCTGTTTTGACAAATTCCAATAGCAGTTTTCAGCAAGATGTTAAAACATGATTGCAAGATTCAAAATGAAGGTGACACATTGATATATTTAGGGTTATGTTCTATTGTGACATATCTTTAAAGTGTAATTGTGGAACACCAGTTTGATGTCATATACAAATTCAGTATATACCTAATTTTGTACCAAAAAAAATGTGCTGTGTTAATGCCAGCTTTAAGAAAATGACAGCTTGTACCATCCAGTAAAGAGCTCTTGAATAAAGAACCCATTTGAACTTTATAATGTCACACTTTCTTGTCAGGAATCTGCTTTGTGACTGTTATATTAAGGCATGATCTTCATATACCTATTTCAAAAAAGGTTGTCGGTCAGATCTGAAATCTGAGACTACAAGGAATTGAATTTATTTTGAAATTAAGTTTTATTGTTAAATTATAAATGTTTTGTCTTTTAGAGTGGTTTTCATTAACCCATGAAATACACTTTATTACACTTTGGTTCTTTTGTTTTTTATTGTGTCTATATCTAACTATTACACTCCAATTATTACACTTTTTTTACAGGTTTGCAATGAATAAATAGCCTTTTTTAAATAGTAAACAACCCTTTTTAAATAACCTTTTTTAAATAGTAAATAACCTTTTTTAAACATTATCTACGATCTTGGTATGTGATGAGCAGCCTTACCAAATTTCTAGTGCCATTGCTATCAGTCAAACCATCTCAAGTTCCCCCCCTGATACCATTAATATTAAATTCATTATTTGAATATTAAGTTGATTTATATTCGCTCTGAGTTTTTTCCTTAATAAAACTAAAGACTCCAAATTTCTTACTCTATTTTCTAATCACATTTTGATTATGGAATCTCAAGTGCCATAAATAGGTAGGAATACTCTGGTAGCTACCTAGGAGTAATTTAATTGGTTCTCTGCTCAGAGAACCAACCAAATCGCTCCATTTTCATGTGGACTGATACTTAGCCATTGATTATTAATGAATTATTTATCATTCTTCTATGGTCCTTTCTACATGTTTTATAATGACAGTGCAACTTCAGTTTGAAAGTATTATAAATAAATCCATATTTTGATCTTCAGAGAACACACGTTTATATTAATTGAGGTTTAAATTTTTGTTTGGAAGTTTTGAAGACGTGTGTTCATGAGCTTCAGAACTTCCCAGTGCATAAACCTATCGGCCAAAACGTTTGAAATGGACTGTATTTAAGCCATCACTCTAAGTAAAATATTTTTACATTCTGCTAACCTATGGCAGTATTAAGTGTATTTAATAATTAATATAAAAAGTACAGGAGGGGACATCAAAATCTTTGTTGTGTCACAACTAAAAACTTGAAATTTACATGTCAACTAAAATGAAAACATGTATACAAAGCTGAATAACCATAGCTTCTCCTAGGTTATTTCATGAATATGAAATCCTGGTTTACAAGCTGTTGTGCCATAACCTAATTGTCATGGTATTTGTCACATGGCAGTATTACATTCAGCCGCAGTTTACACCTATTTCAAAAAGGTTTTCAGTTGGCAATCTTAAATCTTAGCCAGACTTATTTTCCAGCACCGAGTGTTGTATTTTAGCTATTTACTGATGATGATTGCACACCACACTAAAAAGATAAAACTTAATTTATTTCAAAATTTGAAATAAAACCTAATTTCAATATGAATTCACAGCTTGTTTCCTCCATTCATCTTGGTCTCAGATTTCAGATCTCTGACTGACAACCTCTTTTTAAGAGATTGGAAATCAGAAATCTGAGTGAGAGGAACTGAGAACATGAGCTGTGAATTCATTATAAAGTTTTATCTTCAAATTAAGTTTTATTTGTAGTAGTTTGCAATCAGTAAATAGCTAAATATGACACCACCTTTGAGTGATGACCTGCATCGGCGAATTGTCTGGCTCAGATTTCAGATTGCAAACCAACAACTTTTTGTGTAAAAGGATGTGTGGTATACCAGTTAAAGTTTGTTGGTCTTACTTGACTCAATGTCTTGTTTTGGCAGCCAACTAATGATGTCAAGATATTTTGGTGAAAGTGATCGTAACATGTGTGATACCATATAGGGCAAGTCATACTTGTGCTTCCATTCCCAATCTTGACGAGCATTTTGATCATCTAGAACCTCTGGCCAGCTGTCAGCTAAACAAAAATAAAAACAAAAATAAAGACTCCAAAAAGCATGGGATTTATCAAACTACATACAGGTTTGGCTATTTAGAGCACAGTTTTTCTCTGAATGGCAACAAATTACTGACAACTGTCATACAGAGTATGACATGCTGTGACATTGATATGGCTTCCCATTAAATCATCCAATCACAACAATTTAAGTTATGCATAGTTACATATTTGTTGTATCATTTTCCACTCCTAGGAAATCCACTCTAATTTGCTAGAGCAAATTTCGTATGACTGAAAAGCTCGCAGCACAATTGGTTCTGTAAGCATTATGCCTTGCTGTGACTGATGTTTTCTAGAATTTTAATGTGCCTTGCTCTGCTTTGACTGACCATGTTTTTGCACTGCGAGCTTTTCACAGCCATGTATGAAATTTGCTCTAATACATTACATGTACTTACCAATTAGCTGTCTGTCATCAGGCTTGTATTCCATTTTCAAGTGAGGAATAAACTTCTGGATTTCCTTGGCCAGCTCATCAGGAGTAAAACTTATTGCAGCAAGGTTGTAAGTCCTGTGACCTAGTTTTTCTTCTGGAGCCTCCAGAAGCTCTACAGTTGCCCTTAAGCAGTCAGGAAGATAGATCATTGGCATACGAGTGTCTTTACGAAGGTAACATTTATACTTGCCAGTTCTTAGTGCCTCATGAAAGATGTGGACTGCATAATCAGTTGTGCCACCACCTGGTTTGGTGTCAGCTGAGATGACTCCAGGAAATCGTGCAGAGCGGAAGTCCAGACCAAACCTGTGGTGGTAATACTGAAACATAAACAGCACATTGATTAGTACCATAATCAGATGAATGGAGGAGACAAGTTAAAAGAATTGAGTGATCTAACAAGAAAATAAATGAATGGTAGCAATAGAATGAGTGAATGGGAAGATACAAAACTTTTCTCACCTCTCCCAACAACTCCATGTGGACTTTAGCTACTCCATAAATAGTTTTTGGCCTTTGGATTGTAAGATCAAGGGTGGGATTTCTTGGTGTCTCAGGGCCAAATGCACCGATAGTACTTGGTGAGAAGAGTCGCAAGTTATACTTCCGACACACTTCTATGATGTTATGGAAGCCATTTACATTTAACTGAATTGCTTGATTGACATTCTGTTCACCCAGAGCACTCAAGATGGCACTAAAATGAACCACCCAGTCAATTTCATGATTGACGACTATAGACTGAAGACTCTGGAAGTCAAGAACATCGGCATAGATGTATGGCCCTGCAAGAAGTAAATTTCTGTTTAATTAATGGTGAATAATTTAATTTCTAAAAAAATCAATATTTTAGTCTGCTTTCTTTTAATGTGGATTCACTTTAATTCCAAGCATGTAAATAACTGATGACCAACTTTGCGACTCACTCTACCACCAATGTATCTGTTGTGTTGTGATCTCCGACATCTTTATTCAACTACAACCATGTGCTACATACTCGGGTATATTATAACAATTATC
>JAAAQI020199215.1:0-36956 GCA_011800005.2 Stichodactyla mertensii
ATTTCATAAGTGATATAAAGTATTCGCAGTCGACCTTTATGGGCATAAAATGGCGAGCCGTAGGCGAGCCATTTTAAATGCCCATAAAGGTCTCCAGCTCATACTTTATATATTACAAAATAAGTGTTTGCTTCAGGAGAAAATAACTGAAGTTAGGAGATAAAATAAAGGTGTTAATCTCAGAGATTCGGTTTAAAAACTTTCTTTTTTGTTATTGGTCGATGGAATGTTCGTGGTGTTGAGCTGCTAATCTGGACGCTTCTGGTTTTAGCTATCTCAAAGGAACAATTTATTATATTGGAATACCACTATTGTTTGATATCCTGTCTTTTTCTTCTTATCTGTCTGCATTATATCAACGACTCGAACGGGCCAGTTTTTTCCCCTTCTTGCAGGATTACTACGAGTATTACTATTAATGTACCAAATATATGACAACTTGCGATATATAGGATACCAGCTCGTACACTTTAATAACATTCTGCGCCCTTAACTGATGGTTTCTTAAGTAATTACTCCGTCCTACAGTTTGCATTTCTATTGTTTTTCGCCATCGAAGTAACTCGAATAACAGAAAACGTTACTGTACCCCTAACCCTGTGCGTTGTATGCGCTAAAATGCCTGATTAATTAGGATGGATAGATTTCGAAACTACGTTCAATCGCTTGAAAAATGAAACTCTTTTTTATCAATTTTATGATTGACGCATTGAAGTACATTTTTAAATGTAAAGGAATCTTTCGAAAGCAGCTGCAACTAAAAAAGAACTGAAAACAAAAATCAGACAAAATATAAAATACAAGAGGAAACGCAAACTGTTCTTACTAAACCTTTCCCGAATTTGCTCGATCGTCCAAAAAGAATGGATTCAAGTCAAGGTTGGAGTGACAAAATGTAATGTACACGTTTGTCTACTCCAACCTCGATTTGAAACCATGTTTCATAGCAATTTGCTTTTTATTTTTACTATTTTTTATATTTACTATTTTTTACGATTCATGTATTTTTACCTGAACCTCCTCGAGTTGACTCTTCACTGTTTCTGGCTCTGTGCTGATTGGCTGCTGCTTAGCAACGCGTTCTTGTATGTCAGGCAGCCAATCATTAAGCTCCTGTAAGGCATCGTTGAACTCCTTGGCATCAGCGATGTCTTCCTCCAGTCGTGCTTTGCGGTCAGTGAGCTTAGCAACCACGTCATCATATCGATTGGCGACTTCACTGACATCTTGTTTGACTCTAACAGCACCAGGTGACTTGTCGTCGACTTGTTGCATCAGGGAGCTGACGTTGTCTCCCAGCGACTTGACGCCTGGATCTTGTTCAGATAGGGAGTCCAGAAGTTCCTGTCAACAACAACGAAAAAAAGTGGTTTCAACCTTACTGCATTTGTATGAGGTATGTCGACAAAATTCTTCAACCTTGCACAAAACCTTTTTTAAGCTTACACGGGAAAAATGAAGATATCACAATTTTCACGGGGAAAAAATAACTGAAATAAAAAATAGGCTGACAAAATGAATAGATAAGCGGAGGGAGGAAGGATAGCAAGGATGGAAGGAAGAAAGGAAGGATCGACCGAAGGGTGGATAAGAGGAAGGATGGAAAGATGGACTGACTGCTACAGTCATCACTATTTTTAAATAACATTTAGTATTTATATTTAGTATATAAACTTAAAAGAATCTTCAATAAGGAGGAGTTAAGTTAACTTGGAAGAAGAAGAAGATGGATGGAAGAATGGATAGAATGAGGGAGTGAGGGATGGATGGAAGGATGGAAGGATTGGTGGAAGGAAGGAGGGATGAAAGAAAGGAAAGAGGAATGGATGGAGGGATGGAAGGAAGAATGGATGGAAGAATGGATGAAAGGAAGAAAAGATGGATGGATGGAAAAAAGGAGCAGAGGGTTGTCAGTTTTCTTACCTCGATCTTTTTCAATTCATCTTCGCTCTTCTCAACATCAGTACCATATGATGTAGGTGCCTCCAAGATTGGCTGTGCTTCATCGAGTGTCTCCTCCACAGGCTCGATAACATTCTTCAGTTCATTCATCTTTTCTTTCACTTCTTCAACTTGTTGTTTCCTGTTATTCAAGCCCTCAAGCACGGCAGTCCATCTCTTATTGAAGTCCTTCACTTCTGCTTGCGTCACTTCAGGATTCTCGCAGAGATCTGACAAAGACTCCGCCGCATTGTTCATCTCTTCCACGACTGGTTTCTTGGCTTCAACACTGTCTAGTAGTTCCTGAAGAGCTTTCTCTTCTCGTGCGAGGCTCTTTTCTTCGCAAGGAATGGGTTCTCCAGCAGCAAGGTAGCTTTCTGCGTCTTCGAGGCATGGGAACGAGGCTTGGTGGCCATCATGGTAAGCTTTCGCATCGGGAGTCACTTCATCCAGCTTAGCCTTCCGACTCTCAACCTTTTCTTTCACGTCATTCCACCTTTTTTCGATTTCAGCAAGTTTGTCTTTGAGTTTGT
Source organism: Stichodactyla mertensii (assembly GCA_011800005.2). Taxonomy (NCBI): domain Eukaryota; kingdom Metazoa; phylum Cnidaria; class Anthozoa; order Actiniaria; family Stichodactylidae; genus Stichodactyla; species Stichodactyla mertensii. The sequence continues at coordinate 2,475 of JAAAQI020199215.1, forward strand.
CTTTTTCTTCTCCTGGTTCAAGCGACTCAAGAACGTCCAATCCACAACTTGAAACTCTTCCAAAGACAGGCTCAAGCTGTTTGACATCGTCAGAGACTTGTTCGACTTCGTGAAATTGATCCCGAATGACGTCATACACTGGGGACACAGGGAGCATGCACGCTAGATCGTCCTCAATCTTGGATAGTTTTTCAACAAAGTCGTCTAGAGTTTCCTGGAATTCCTGTGTTTGCAGGACAACCATCTGCAGCTTGCTTTGCCTGTCGTCAACTTTAGAGGCGATGCTATCTAAGGGTGTTTTGATTTTGGCGAGCTTCATGTTGACCTCGGCTAAAACGTTGGGGTTTTTCTCGTAACATTCAACCAGTTCTTCACCGATGTCTTCAGCTTTCACAAGATCATGCTTCTTGGCTGCCACGTTGTCCTGTAGCACCTCAACTTCTGCAAGCTGGCTCTTCACAACAACAGGATTGCTGCTAATTTCTTTCGCAGAGTCAACAGCAACTGTAGTTTCTTCAATCCATACGGTAATTTCTTCATAAATCTCGACGAACTCCACGATAAGGACATAAGCTTTCTTGAGTTGGTTTTTCTTGTCTTTGGTTTTGTCGAGAGCGTCAGCATACTTTTCGTTCAGGTTATCCATTTGTTGTTTCAATACCACAGCATCGGTCGATGTCTCGTCCATTTCATCCAGAAGCTTTTGAGATAACTCGTCTGCTTCTTTCTTCTGTGGCTCACATTCCTCGAGAGCTTGGAGCGCAGCTTCAACGTTTGAAAGATCTTTCTTCACGCTCTCGGGTTCAATCCTTGGAGCTTCGCAACATTCTAATGTGCTCTCAGCCTTCTGGATGGCGGCTTCTACAAACTGAATGCCATCCTTAAGCTTATCTGACGCATTCTTGGCATTTTCAAGCAATTCTTGCTTATCTTCGATATCCTTCAGCAAAGCATTCCAGCGCTTATTCATGTCCTTTTTCTGTGCGTCGATGACGCAGCTGTTGTCATGGCACTTGTCGATCAAAGAGTCAGCAGTAGTGTTGAGTGATTCATGGACTGGTCTGTGCTTCTCCACGTCGTCCTTCAGGTTTGTCAGTACCTTCAACTGCTTCTCGATTTCTTCAGGGTCACTTGATTTAATCTTTATTTCTGAAACTTGTTTTTCAGCATCAGTAAGCCATGGCTCAAAAGCATTTTGTAGCTTGTGGTACTCTCTAGCATCAGGAAGAATCGATTCGATCCGTTCGTCACGCTCATGGGCCTTATCCTTTGTGCTCTGCCAGCGTTCTTCGAGTTCGGCAAGTTTCTTCTCAACGGCTTGTCTTTCTTCTCCAGGCTCAGTATTCTCGAGTACTCTCTCGCCCGTCTTCAAGAGGTTTTCAAATATAGGCTCCTGTTGATCAATAAGGTCTTGTACCTCCTCGTTATCTTCTTTCTGTTTCTTGGTCTCTTGGTATTCCGGTGAAACAGGTACCTCACTAACAAGCTGGTCTTCAATGTTCCCAAGACGTGCGACAAAATCATTGTAAGAGTCCTGGAATTCTTGAGAATGCATGGCTGCGTTCTGAAGTCTCGCACTTCGTTGTTCCAGCTTGCCACAGAGCTTCTCAAGAGGCGTTCTGACCTTGTCGATCTTGTTCTGGATGTCATTAACGGTGTCAGGATCTCGCACGTTGTCTTCTATTAGTCTTTGGCCAACATCTTCGAGCCGATGAAGCCTGACAAGGTAACGCTTAATCTCTTCTAGAGCATCATCCGTGTCCTTGATTTGGGCTTTGATTTTGTCTGGGTCTGTACTTACAGGATCAAGTTGTTCAGCCTTTTCTTGTTCAGTTGGTAGCCAACTTTCTATGTCGGCGAGAACCGTGTTGAATTCGTTTGCATCTTCCAGAGCCTTCTCTAAAGCCTTTTCACGCTCTTGTAACTTCTCTGGAGTTTCTTTCGCTTTTTTGTTTGTGGAATCAAGATTCTCTTTCAATTCAGCGTTGAGAGGCGACAATTCCTCACCAGCCAGCAGCTTGTTGCCTGATTGGTTCATCTCCTTGATATCCGGTTTGCGATCGTCAAATGTAGATCTCAAAGCTCTCACTTGTTCGAGCTCCTCTTTAATCTTATCTACGTTAGTTCCCAAAGGTTCAGAGGACTCAAGAACGACTTCTGCTTGGGCGAATGCCTCTTGCACGGGTTGCAGAGCACTATAGTACTTGTCCAATGCCTCACGCACCTCCTCCGCTTCTTCCTTCTTCTTCAAGGCGGTCGCGTTGAGAACATCCCATCGGTTCTTAACCTTCAGGAATTCTGCCTTCACGACCTCACCATCAATTTGACTGCATTCAACATCAGCATCAGCAGCGGACTTCAGATCCTCAAAGTGAGGTTCGTGACAGAACACGTCGTTCAAGATCTTATCCAACTCCTCTAAAGTCTTGTTGGCCTCTTCAGTTGTATAACACTTCACTTTAACCTTGCCAAGCCGCTTTTCTGTATCATCCAGCCACGATTTGAATTTGTCGTTCTTTTTATCATACTGTCCTGCAGCCTCATGGACGTCATCGATCTTCTTTTGCATGTTGTCAGCCTTGTCTTTAAAAGCTTCCCAGCGAGCTGTGGTTTCCTCGAGTTTCTGTTGATGTTGTTGTTTATCCTCACCTGGCTCCATTTTTTCCAGCATTCTTTCTCCTTCCTCGATCAACTTCTCGAACACGGGTTCCTTCTTAGTGATGTTGTTCAACACGAAGTACTGCATCTTGTCCTTCTGTTCGTTTGCCACGGAGAAAATAGCAGAAGCAGGACGCGTGTTTTCTAGCTCTGTTTCAAGCTCGGCAAGATCGTTTAGGAAATCTTCATGGGTGACATCGAAGACTTGAAGCTGCAGAAGGACGCTTTGTTGGATTTCTCGTCTTTGTTCCATTCGAGCATCGAGGCGATCGAGTTGCGCACGTACTCTAGTGAGTTTGCACTGGACTTCAGCGACAACGAACGGGTTTTCTCCAGTTGCTGTTATCAGTTCTCTTCCTACGACTTCCATTCGACCAAGGCTTGTTCGACGCTTGGCAATTTCATCTTGAAGGGCCTAAGAAACAAACAGTTTAAATATTATTGACCAATGTCCTCTATATCATTACCATCATCGTTAACAGACCAAACAACTGCAGACTGAAAATGACGGAAAGTGGTTCACGTTTTAAGATTTTCCAAACAATGACATTACAAAATGTAATTTTTAAACTCCCAAATTACAGCCCTCTTTGTTGACAGGGTTACCATCTCATTTAAGGAGGGCCATCCGTATCTTCCGTCAAAATCACAAAAACATTGATTTTCATCTATCAAAAATAAACTAGAATTCGAAGCTGACCTCGATTTGTTCTAGTCTCTTGTTGACAACCTTGGGATTGGTACTGATAGGTTCCTGTACAGCGAACACTTCCGTAGTCTCGTCAACCCACTGCTGTAGTTCTTTCATCTCGGTATTAAACACTGTTCCTTTGTCGATAATCTTTTCTAGTTTGTTTTCTTGGTCTTGTAGGAGTTCCCTTAACTCATCGTGAGTGCCCAGGAGTACACCTACTTCTTTTCGTAACAGAGCTACATCAGGCGACTCGCTGTCTGCTGAGGTGATCAGATTTTGACCGATCTTGACGGCTTGTTGGACGTCTGGTTTTCGTGAATCCAGGGTGTTGATCAAAGCCTAATGAAAGAAAATGAAACTTCAAATTTCAGGGAAATATTAAAAGAGCAGGCGACACAGATATTACGAATGGACGGGAAATAACACAGGAAGTGAATCTCTGAGATGAGGATTTTAAAGTAAAAAACAAACAAACAAACAAAACTGTAAACGACATCACGGGGGAGGGGGTGGGGGGCATAGATCACAACCATGATGTCACAAAGGTCACTTCCAAGCATACACTTCATGTACGTGAGCTTTCATTATTGACGACCAAGAATAAACTTAAGTACTATCCATCAATGCTACTGACCTTCGTGTTGCCGAGTTCCCGCTTGGCTTTATCTACGTCACATCCAATAGTCGCCATGGGAACGATACCATCCTCGGCGCGTGTGAACAACTCGTGGACCGGTAGGATGTTATTTTCATACTGTTCAACGAGTTCCCTCACGGCTGTAGTCTGACGCACTCTGTCATTCAGTCTCAAGCTCACGCTATCCCATAATTTGTTCAGATATTGAATTTGTGCTTCTACGACGTAGACATCGTCGGGTTGACTCTTGATGACGTCAGAAGCGAGTTCTTTGAGCTTCTCGTAATCTGGCACGTGATCGTCCAGCTGCTGCTTCAGTTTCCTGGCCTGTTCGACTTGTCTGTCGATGGTTTTACTGTCGCATGATACTGGATCCTGATTGGACAGTTTCTTGTCCATGGCTGTAAGCCAATCGGTGAAGGGATCCACGTGAGTGTAGTAGTTGTGGAGGCCTGGTGCGTGGCTTGCTATCTCGACGTCTCGGTCTGCGGTCTTAGCTTTGACAGCTTCCCACCTCGTTTTGATGTCCTGGAGTTTCTGTTCCAAGCTATCTCGGTCGGGGCTGGGTTCGGCGTTTTCGATAAGTTGTTCAGTACGAGAAATTAATTCTTGGGCAAGGTCATCGTTCTCTTTGATGTCGTCTTTGAGCATCTAAAAGTAGAAAACGAAAAAATGAGAATTAGACAAGCCAGGGCAGCAACTCCAGGGGGAGGGGATCCTAGGTGTATGTGTTTTCGGATGGAGTACGTTTCCTTGATCATTTGGCTTGTGGGGATGGGGCGGCACGATTCGTTATCATTAGGCTGGTGGGGACCCCCTGAAAATAAAAGATAGAACTTCTGCCAACAAAAATAATCTATACCCGGGTTAGAAGAAACGAAAATTGACAGTGACCAATTGATGAATACCTCGTACCTTAAACTCTCGCTCTTGTTCTTTGAGAGTATCGTGTACAGCAGAGACGGGTCTCATTCCAGCAAATTCTTCTTCGATTCCCGCCAGATCGTTCAGGAAATCAGCCAAGGATAAGTGAATATCTTGGCACTCGAGCATAATCCTCTGAAGCCTGTCACGACGATCATCCAGCTTGTTAGCGATGCGATCCATTTTGGTATGTGCTTTACTCAGAGTGGACACCACCTAACCAACAATTCAATAAAAATAACGCGTATTGAATATACGTCGATTGGATGGGAATATTCCACACGCTGCATTTATAAATTTTACGTACGAAACTTAGTCATGAAAAAACGAAGCGAGCTAACGTCATTCGGCTGACACGATACCCTTTTTTTTGTTGTCAAACTAGATGCTAGATGTTATATCACTACAGGCCCGTTTACAATAGCAATTTTATCGCGCAACTTGAGCGGCGATTGTAATGGCAAATTTTTCACAACCCAAATCGAATTTCGAACATGTTCGAATTGGTGGCGACTTATACGCGATCTGTTGTCGTAAAATCACCATAAAATGGCGGCTCAAGTCGCGCGACAAAATTTCTAGTGTAAACGGGCCTTAACGCGGTGAGTAAATGTCCACTACTAGTTTGTGCTCAAGCACATAAAAGGACGAGTAATTTACCTCGACAGTGACACCATCTTCCTTGTTAGACTCCACTAGTTTCATTCCAGCTTCCTGTTTCGTATCCAGGACTTGTTTCTTCTCTTGTACCGAATCCAATAGCTCTTCAACGTCGTGTAGTTGTTTCTTGACCGCTTCAGGCTCAGTACTGATAGGCTCCAAGGCTTCGATCACCTTGGCCATGGCTAAGAACCAGTTATTGAGCTCCTCGTCGCATTCCTTGAAACGCGTGAGGTGCTCCAGGTGATTCTGCAGCTGGTCTTTACGTTTCTCCAGGGCATTCTGTACCCCTTCAAATCGAATGAACATATTGGTGACCCGCTCCTCAATGATGACCACATTAGAAGAGTCTTTCTCGAGCAGATCCATGAGTTGCTGGGCCAAGTCTTCCGTGACATTAAGGACGGGTGTCTGTTCCTCTAGCGTGATGAGGAGCGCGTGTATTAATTCAAGTTCTTCTCTGAGCCGATCGATGTCTAAAACAGGAGTGTCGTAAGCGCAAAGGACCAGTCCTTCTACAACCAATGCTTCGATACTGATAATACTATCATGGTAAGTCGTCCACAACTCTTTCATCTTCTTGTGGTTGTCCTTCTTCGTGTTCAACAATGATTTCACTGCGTCGAACCTCTCATTCACGCCTTGTACTTCACTTCTGACGAACTCCACATCGAAAGGCTGGATTTCTACAATAGCTGTGGTAAGATCGTTGAGTTTCTGTCGCGGTGACTCGTGCTCGTTGACTTCTTTCTCGATCTCGTCCAAGTTCTTCTCGTACAAACCGAGTCCATCTTTGTTGCAAGGCATAGTCTTGAGGGTGTCGAGCTTTTTGGCTGTTATGGACAACCAAGGGACGATCTCCTTCATGATTTCCAGGTATTTTTCCGCTACTGGTTCGATCTTCTCAAGAGTGGTCTGGCGATCCTCGGACGATTTCTGTAGTTTTTCCCAACGGTTCTGGATGTGCTTCATATGTTGATCAACACGGTCGCGGTCTTTGCCCGGCTTTGCAGTCGACAAGATGTTGTCGGCAGCAGTTTTTATAGCCTGGTACACAGGCTCGTGATCTCGTATTTCCTCCAAGATTGGCTGTGGAAAAAACCCACGAAAAATGTTTAATATACTTCCTCAGAACCTGGTATTAATGAAATTGCAAAGAACAGATTACAGAGAATAGAACGGATTTCGTGTGAGTGGGAAACGCTACGCCAAATTCGTAGTCGTACCGTGGCAGTACCGTAATAGCCGAAGCTACGCGTTGTGATTGGATCATGGTTCACAAGAAAACAATGGGAAGCCATTTCAGTGTTACGGCATGTACCGTGTACGTACTGTAAGTCAGTACGAAATCCGCTCTAAAGAAGGGCGTGGCGGTAACGAAGATTCGTGTTTGATTCCCGAACTCAGTGTCATGGCAACTAGAACTAATCGTTGGTTCTCTTTAATTTAAGGTTTCTCACTTCTATAGAAACCCAGAACTCTAAAATCTTATTCGATATGGGTCGTGTCTTCTCTTGAACTAGATTTACGCTGATATCTTCCAGAGCGTCCCAATTATATGCGCAAATACCACTGTATAACATCTCATGCGCAAATCATTTCTCTCTCTTTTTCGTAGTTATTTCTGAAAATTAGCTTTAAAACTGATACTAAGGAAATTACGAAAGCAGTCTCATTACTTTTCAAGAAGGGCGCACAGTATTTTATTGTTAGTCTCATGCTTGAGATAAATATAATGTAATTCATTGATACTCTTTTAATCTAACTGTAAATGCACACATACGGGGGATGAACACTAACCTTGTGCTCTCTCTTTAGTTCTCTGACGGTATCAACGTCCGACGTAACAGGTTTTGCACCAGCAAGTTTCTCTTCCATTTCCTTCATCCAAGCCACAAAATCCTCAGAAACAGACTTGAATTCCTGGGACTGCACCAAGCCGCATTTCAAAGCATTCTGTCTCTCGTTCACAACACTTGACAACTCCTCAAGCGGCTCCTTGTTCTTGCCTATTCGTTCCTTCATTTCATTTTCAGTCGCTGGTTCGGTATTAGCGTTTTCGATCAGCCAATCAGAAGCATCGATGGCGTTTCCAAGGCAGACCTTGTCATCGTTGATGGCGTCTTGGATGTCTTCAGTTTCTTGCAGTTGTCTCTGGACTTCATCAGGTTCAGTACTGACAGGTGCAAGGTTGGCTACTTGTGCCTTAATTTTGGGGATATCTTCCTCCACTCGAGTAATGCTCATGTCGTAGATGTCCAAGTACTCAACAACCTGAAATAACGACAGGAGTTGTGTGTGTGGCGGGTGAAAACTTGGTCAAACGTAAATGATACCGTATTTTTGGTGCTTGCGATTATAAGAACAGAAAAAGGGGGCGGACTAAATTACTTGGTCTGTCTTTCTCTTAAGACTTTCCGTAATTTTTCAATCCTCTCGAAAGTTTCCCAAAACAAAGTACCTAGCCCTCTTTTCCCTCCCCTGATGATCTTCTTGTCTTCAGTCCTCATGTTTAGTCCCATAATTCTACGTCCGATGCATATTCTGATACATTATCTTTTGTAAAGTCGCGGTTTTTTTCGCGTTGTTCTCCAACAAAATCTTTTGGCTTGTGCAGCAAAAGTATTGGTGGGGCTTAATGTGACTTCATATTTTTTGCCACTGGGTGGCTTTGTAAAAGTGAATTTTTAGTGGATTTGGCATGAAGAAAGTTAAGCCCTAAGTTACAAACGATGACTCACCTTGTCCAAGAATGCTTCTTTCTCGTTGCTTTTGTTTTCCATCACATCGAACTCCTGTTTGACGGATGCTACCTTTTCAAGAACATCCGGATCACCTGTTGTCTCTGCCAAAGCTTTGCCGTGCTTAACCAAGTCTAACATCGCAGGCTTACGATTCTCTAAGATGGCCACGGATTTCTGCAAGAGAGAGAGAGAAAAAAAAAATGATTGTCTCAACACGACGCAACAAAAAGATACAAAGAATGAAATAACAATGGAAGAATGAAAGCAAAATGCTGTTGACGCATCTTCCTGCGTCGGGACGGCCATCGCACATCCACAAATGTCGTCAAATTAAACCAATTTATAGAAGCATGAAAAAATATACCATCCTTTCAAACTCCTTAAGGCCCAGGTCAAACGTCGAACTTCACGAGCCAAACCTAATGACAAAGAAGATCGCCTTAACCATTGTTTTCAATGAGTTCGGCTTGTGTGAAGTCCGACGTTTGAACTAAGCCTAAGAGTCAAGATATCATATGAATTTTGCTTTACTGCACAGTACAGTGAACGTAAGTGTCTCACCTTGGCTTTGCCGAGTTCCTCGTGCGAGTGCTGCACGTCGGTATTTAGGACGTATGTCTCCACGACAAACTCATGCACTTCCTGTAAAGTCAGCTCCACCACCATCAGTGTTTCCTGGTATCCATGGAGACTATCTTGCACATCGTTCAGCTGTTTCAACTTCTTGTCCACCTCGCAGCGAAGGTCATCGTATCGTTCATCGATGTTTGCGACTTCGTCTTCGATGACTTGTAGATCAGTGGTAACGCCTTTTTCTTTGGAAACATCTGAATGAGTTGTGAAAGCTTCGTGTAGAGCTTCGTGATCGGGCTCATGTGTTTTGACTTCCTCTTGAAGTAGCTACGAAAAACACAATCAAAATAAATTACAAGGAAATTTAAACAAATTTTTCACGCCTATCAAGACCCACCTCAACCGTTTCCTGGACATGCATCAGTTCTTCCTGGTCACTTGGTATCTTGTCACAGCTTCTTTGTCTAGCCTCAGCTTCGCTAAGCCAGGTCATGAATGGATCACTGGCCTCTTCGTAGATCTTCGCTGTTGGTTTTATTTGGTCAAGTTTGGTGCTGTGCTCACTCAGTTTGTCTGATAGTTCTTGCCATCTTGTTTTGGTGTTGTCTAGTTTGTTTTCCAGCTTTTCGCGTTCTTTGCCTTCTGGTAGCGTTTCCAGGATCTTTTGGCCTTCAGTTGTGACGTGTTCAAACATTTGGTGATGGAGATCAAGTTGGTTATTGATTGCCTAGTGGTGTACGGTAAACAAACGTTTAGTTTTTCGGCGTGTTTTTTTTTTTTTCCCAGTTATTTTTTATTTTATTTTTTATGACAATGGTAATGTTAACAACATTATAAAATTACCTCGATTTTGTCTTCCTGCTCCACAATGATGTTGTATCGATTAGAAACAGGTCCCAACAAACTGTACAAGTTGTTCGCACTGGTGAACCATCTGTTCAGCTCTTCCAGAGAATCTTTAAGATCCTGACTCTGCAGCAAGGCAGCATGGAGCTCTGTACGTTTTTTGTTCAGCGTTGCAGCGATGTCTTGGATTGGTTGGTCTACTCTGGATAATCGATCAGCCACGTCTTCTTGCACGCCAGGATCATCGTTACTCAGTTCGGTGACCTTCTCTGCCAGTTGTTTGGCCTGTTCAAGCATGGCTACTTTTTCTTCTACTTCGTCATTCAAGTCCTAACAAGAAAATGTTAACTTGTATTATTCTCCATCTCATCTGTCTGAATAAACTCATTCGTTGGTGGTTCAAAAAAGTTTTGTCGACTGAGGAGGCTGGAGGCTAGGTCTTCAGAGATGGGGGTCAGTCGAATTTTTTTGAGGGGTCAAAGCCTGTGGTTTGAATGCCCAGGGAAGCGGGTCATGCCTAATATCCAGGGGAGAACCAAGAAATGTAAGAAAATGCCAGAAAACTCATACCCCTCTTCCCAGTGAACAGCATGATATCTTCCCTTATGCGTGCAATCCCATGGTTGAGTTTAACAGACGATAGGGTGTTCATGAGTGATTTTTTCTTCTGACATAACAACCAGCATAGTCGTCGTTATCACTGCCGCTTAATCTCATAATCTCATTGAAGATTTACTCCACCATCTCTACTTTCCTCCTCACATCTCTGCCTTTCACCTCCACTCGAAGCAATGCTAACACGAACACTTACCCTAAGTTCATCGAGTTGTCCCTTAATCTCCTCTGGTTCACTACTGACAGGTAGTTCAGCTTCAACCTTCTCCTGTCCTTCAGGAACCCATTTCTGGAGATCGTCTATGATTCCAACCAGTTTGTTATAACTGTTCAGACCATCACGGAGTTTTGACTGCTTCTTTCTCAAGCTGGATGAGAGACTGCGCTGCTTGTGTTTGACTTTAGCAACCTCGGTCTGCACTTCCACACCAGGTTCTGTATGAATGTTGATAACACGAAGCAGGCTTTCACTTGCTCGACGAATAAGGTGCACTCGCTTGCCACTCTCTTCCATATCTTTAATAGCCGTCTATCAAAATAAAGCAGTATATTGAAGCTCTTTAGAAAAGATCATTAATAATTCTTCCCTACAAAATAATTTAATTCGAGATTTCGGGGGTCCCAATATGAAACCTGAAGACCACCACAGTGGTCCCAAGAACGCCAACAAACTCCAATCAATATTGACGCAATTGCGCAACATGATGCCCTTAATTCTACATTTTGATTATTTAACAGAAAATGCCATTCGATTAGAGTTTATACCCACGTATGACCGTCTATTGACCATCTATAAACAATTTTCTTTTGTTTTCCTATTTACACCGAACTTTCTGTAATATACCTACCTCGACTTTTCCAAGTTCGTCTTCGCTGACAGGAACGTCCATAACAACGTCCTCTACTTGGCTGAACACCCTCTCAACAGGCTCCAGCTGCGCACGGTACAGACTGAGCTGTTCTTCAGCGCGCAACAGGTTCTGTTTTCGATCTTTGACCTTCTCCTTGAGTTCGATCAAGCCAGACTCACAGGTATTGACGCACTCGGCTATATCTCTGACAGCCTTTGGATCATCTTTCTTGATGGATGTCAATGACTTGGCCTTCATTTCGGCATCTGCCAATGTTGAGAACTGGGATTCAATTTCATCCTCTAATTCCTGAAAATAATAGCAGTTTGAAAATTAAGCCTTGGATGATGGTTTTCCCGAGTTGACAAGCATTCTAAACCCAAGTAACAATCTTTTCAGCTCAACGCAGCTTACCCACTAACAAAACGATAAATAAGACACTAGGTGAAGGGAGGGGTGAGGAGTGAGGGGAAGGGGGAGGGGGCACATGGGGAGGAGAAGGGGAAAGGGAGAGGGAGAGGGAGGCGGAGGGAAAGAGGGGCGGAGGGGAAGGGGGAGGAGTTCTAGTTACAGTCCTGTTCTCTCTTACCTGTACTTCCTCTAGTTGTTTCTTGATAACATCAGCATCGTTATGAATGGGGTCGAAGCTGTCTAACCTAACGAACGATACTTCAATAAACTTCTTGAGCTCGTCAGTGGTTGTAACGAAGAATGATACCTCCTCGATAACCTTCTCCAGCCACAGGACTCGTGCGTCAACCTTGCGTCGTAACGTCGAGCAGCGATTGGCTAAATCCTTGACACGCTGCTTGACAGGAGTGAAATTGATATTGGGATAATCTTCGTTCTTGACTTCGTCTCCAATCTTCTCGATTTCGGTTTCCAAATTCTGGACTTCATTTTGCAGTTCCTGAGATAAATAAATACACATCGTCTGAGTACGCACATTTGAAGAATTTTTTTTTTACCTTTTCTAGTTACTCGAGTTTTTTTTTTTTTTTTTTTATGAGTGTGGTTCTAACTTACGACCGCAGATTCGAGGTACATGAATTTAAAAAGCATGCCCATTTCAGATACGCTGTCATTCTTAACATATTTCTCTCTGTCACAATACTTCAAAAATCACCGATGCGCAACAGTAATGCTCGAGAAGATACATTGACAATAATGTCTCTGTTCCTAGGAGGTCTGCTTTTAAGCGCTTTCTTTGATTACTCGGGCAACCTGCCGGAGGCTAGGGTCACACCAAGTATTATATCCCAGACAAAATTCCTATTATATGTGAATCGAAGAGCTTCCATTGCAATGACTAACCATGGCATTTTCTAAATCTTTCCTTCCTTCTTCGATATCAATTCCTTCATAAAGAGGTTCCTCCAGGCTCTTTTCAGCTTTCTTAACCAAGTTCTCCAATGGCAACAATAGGTTACGGTATTTCTTGACTTTGTTTTCAGCCTCGTTGACTTGGTCACGACGATCACAGTAGAACTCGTTGACTTTTGTCCACCGATCGACCACGTTCTTGATTTCAGCCTGTACTTCAGGAACACCTTCTGTTATCCCTGCTGAATCGCACGCGCCTATCAGGTTGTCTGCACTGGAGACTAAAGACTTGTACACGGGGCGGTGGCCTTCGATGTCTTCTTGCAAGAACTGCTGTAAGAACTGAAAGATTAAGACAAACGTTAAATTTTTAACAAGTCAAGCAAGTTACCCTCGCAGTTTTTGCTATCTATTAATAATTGCATTAGCATAATTTTCCAGAGAAAACGCGGTAAAATGGTAGCCGTACCCTACTTAACCGAAACTAAGCGTCACTATTGGATGATCTTTATACAAACAATGGGAAACCATTTTAGTTTTATGGCGTACGGTACCGTATGGGTGCCGTAGGTCAGTACCGTATGGGTGCCGTAGGTCAGTACCGTACGTTTCCTACTCTTATGAAAACCGTAGGATAACCCGACACGTACCTTGATTAGTGCTCTTTCTCGTTCCAGCGCATGCTTTTGACAGACCACTTCGTCGCAGTCAGAAATGATTTCTTCCATCTCAACCAGCGATGGCACGAACATCTCGATACCTTCAGCATATTCTTGAGCTGGTGGAGTGACCTCGTCCAGTTGTTCCTGGCGTTCATTTGTTTTCTGAAGCACATCATCCCATCTGGTTTCCAGGTCGTTTAGGCTAGTCTTGAGGGTATCTTTGTATGGCCCTGGTTCTGATTTGGAGAGGATTTCTTTGCCTTGTCGAATGGTGTCCTCGAAGATGACCTCGTGCATACTGACTTCTAAGTACAAACCCTGAATGTGCAACGAGGGTTAAAGAACACGTTAGCTTGAAGACAGGCGAACAAAACAGATAAACAGAGCGTTCACTCCGTTGAAAGAGGAAAAGAAAATCAGAATAAACGGGATAAGAAAAAAGGAAATAAAGAAAGAGGAACGAAATGAAGAGAAAGAAAGCGAAACATTCTGGGAAGAAAAAAAAAGCAAGAAATGCGATCACGTTTCCAACTTTTTCGCACATATTCACGTTGCCTAGTTTTGACTTCTCTGTTTTGCTATGGTGAATTCTTAGGCAGTGTTTGAGCCAGGATTTTCAGGAAAGGGTCATTTTTGCCGAGACTCTCCCTTAAGGATTTTTCTTGGGCGTCAAGTAGACCATTCACTGTAATTTTAGAGTAACAGAATGCATTTTATTGCGGGATTGGCGCAATGGCGAGGCCCGGCTCAAACACTGCTTAGGAATAAAGTACTTGACGTTTCACGTTTACCGTAACGACATGCTCCCATTATTCAACTCCTACTTACCTCGTGATCCAGTTTCTGCTGTGCAGCCACAACATATATAGCACTAACAGGTTCCTGTTCACTAAGCATCTTCTCCATCTCACTCAACTTAGCCAGCGCTTCTTCGAGGGACAACTGGTAGTCCTGTCCTCGAATAACTACATTCTGTAGACGTGCTTGTCGATTGAGGACCTTTGAATGAAGCTGGTCGAATGGTTGCTGTACTTGTTCGAGTTTCTCCTGCACTTCTGCCACCGTGGCTGGGTCGTCTTCCACATTTTTAGCTATATAGTTTTTGATGTCTGCCATGGCTTCGATCTTAGCGTGGTAGGCCTGGAATTGGTCGATGATTGGCTGGTTCAAAAAGGAAAAGGAATGTTGTTATTAGTATTATTAGTTTTGATGTTCATTCGTTCCTGTAAAAACAATAAAAAACATGCAGTCATGGAAGACAATGAGATTTTGCTAATGAGTACACCAACATGGTTGACGTGACGTCAGGTGTAAACCATCATTAATCTAATTATAAATCATCATTATAAGCAGCAGCAGCAGCATCATAATAAACATCTTACACTATCGAGAACAAAGACTTCATCAATGCCACATCACCAGCTTCACAACAACCGTAAGTGCGACCAAAATTGTCAATACCATCATCTACAACTACAAAAACCACAATATCACGACCATGACAGTTCTGTCAGTTTCTACCATAACTTTGCTGGACACAAGGGAAAGAATTCACTTACTCTCAACTCTGCTAACTGTTCCTTTGCTGTATCATAATCCTCACTGGCCGGTTCCAACTCCTCAACGACCTTTTTAATCTCAACCAGCCAAATATCAACCTCTTCGTAGATTTCCATGAAAACTATGAACTTGTCCAGTTTCTTGGCCATCTTCTTCTTTACTCTCTTCACCTTACTTGTACTGAGGTTATACTGATGGCTCAGTGTTGCTATTTCCTGGGTAAGATGTGATGACTGGTCTGTTTGGGGAGGAGCGCTGATCTCGGCTACGTCCAGTTCGGCTTTTTGGTTTTCGAGATGGTTGATCAAGTCCTGTGCACGATGGAATTAGATGGTGTTAGGAAACGCACCACGCTTATAATAATAAAATAAGTATACAGGAGTTTTGTGGACAGACGATACATCCGATGTTAACGCGAAATTCGTATCCTCTGTCGGGCATGTTTGGAACAGATAGATTTCAAATCAGTTTTGCAGAGGGAAGAAAACCAGAGAATACAGAAGAACTAACAACTCTACTCTTGTATGATATAGCGGGCTCAACTACAAGGGTACTTTCAGTAGACATGAAGAGAGTTGGGGTATTACTGGACAGGGATGAGAACAGGGATGGGTTTAGTAAAGATGGTCGTCACTTTCTTTTCTCTACCAAACGAAACCTACCTCAACACGCTGCAACTCATCTTTGCTCTTCTCCACGTCAAGTCCAATCTCCAAGTCCAAGAATGCATCTAAATCATCAAGTGTTTCTTTGACAGGTTCTATGGCATTCTGGTATACCTCAACGTTCTGTTCTAGGACCTTTGCTTCCCTTTCAGCGTCAAGGTTCACCATCTTTAGTTTTTCATAGCGGTTAATGGAGTCACGGACCTCGTTCTCGATTGGTGCAGTCTCTACTTTGATGGGCAGAGTCTTGCAATAATCGGTAAGTTCTTTGCCGCTGGTTATGACTACTTTAAGGTTGTTACTCTCGTCTTCAACAGCAATATTGAAATCCTATAACATTGCATTGAACAGGAGTTATTGATAATATTGTAAATGTGATAGCTAAGTACTTCAACAACACAACATATTTCCCGACGACGTAAAGGTTTTAAGTTAATTTTTGGAGCGCCAATATTGTAAAGGCCGAATGACTGCATTATCTTCAGTTATTTTTACATTTTTTGATCTTTCTTACTTGCTTTATTGCCATATAGACCCCTTGCAGCAATTCCCAAAGCAGTTTAATTTGGAGGACAAAACAACAGAATTTTACTCTCCTGAGAATCGACGACGGTAAATATTCCATTTTTTTGTCCTCCAAATTGAACTGCGTTCAGAATAGCCCATTTCCGAGTTCTCGAAAATGATTCATAAACGCGAGGCTTGGTGAGGAATCACACTTGGTGGGGGCGAAGCGACTGAATTTTATTAAAAGTATATTTTTATGAGTAAACCGCTAACAAGTCATCGAGAAAAGAGTGACAACAGGACAAGTCAGTCTTTTCATGCCACCAAGCGTGAAGCCGCGCTTTCATGCATCTTGTTCGAGAACTCGGAAGTGGCCTATTGCGCTGCAAGGGTTCTGTAGATGAACTTGCGATCACCAAAGTACTTTAGTGCTTATATTCATTGAAGGGCATTAAACGTTAAATTATATTTTTAACGAGGATATGAAAGACGTCATTTCTTTCAAACAAGGATGGAAAACAATAGATTGAAAGGCCAACTATTGTGTAGAACGACAAAAGCCTCCGGTACATGCAGAAAGACCCTAAATCACTCACTAACCTTGATTTCAGCTCTCTGTTTAGTAGCCGCTTCTTCGTCTTGTGGTATAGCCTTAAGCGCCGCAACCTTATCTTCTGAATCATCAAGGAACGCGTTGAACCCTTGGGATGCAGTGTTGTAGCGTTCCATTAACGGTGCCAATTGGTCAAGCATTTCTTTGCGGTCAGAAGATTTGTCTTTAACGTTATCAAAGCGACGACTAATGTCAGCCAGTTTGAATTTCAAGATGTCTCGTTCAGGGCCTGGATTCAGAGTTTGCAGCATTGCATCTCCAGTTTTTTCAATGTGCTCGACCATTTCGTCAAATGTTGAAATCTCTTGATGAAGGGCCTACAATCGATGAAAATTAAGTATGTAAAGCGATATATTGAAAGGTATCAATTTTTGAACGATCACGAAAAGGTGGCCAAGCTGGAGAGCAGGGGCAATAGACTTTTTCGGCTTGGGAGTATTTGTTTTCCCATTTCAGACCACATGTCATTCCCCCGGGTTTTTATTTCTTTGTTTAATGGTAACGCTTGAGAAGATACATTAATATGGATGTTCTCAAACAAAGAATCTTATTCCCAAGAGGATGACACGTAGTCTGAAATGGGAAAACATTACGCCCAAGCCGAAAAGGTCTAATGAAGAAAATTCCACGGAGAAGTTTGATTGTTAGAATTTTCATGCAAATGAGACTACCTATCCACTTTCATGTAGGGAGATGAAAAGAAGGGAAAATGAACAGGAAATAAGGAAAACGAATGGGATACTATGGAACATGACATAATGAGAATGGAAGTGAAGGAAAGGCGGGGAGAGGGAAATGTAAAAGAAATGGGGATGGAATGAAGCAAATGGTGGAAAGGAAAGAAAGATAAGAAAGGGAAAACCTGAGAACATCCCGGTTTTTTTTTCTTACATCCTGCTCCATCTGCAAAGCATTGATTTTCTCGGTTCTCAAGACAGGAGTCTCTTGCTTGTCTTGTCTTTTCTCCATTTCAGTTAACCATTCCACAATGTCAGTCAGAGCAATCTCCAGTTTCTGTGACTGTATCATCATCACCTGCAGCTTAGACAAGCGATCTGAGACCGCGGCCAGCAAGGCTTCGTACGCCTCTTCGTATGGATGGAGCTTCGTAGAGACATCGTCTTCGACAACAGAAGCACCGTCGCTTACTTCTACAAGTTTGTAGCCAGAGTTTTTAGCAGTGGCGAGGAGAGAACGTTTGGCTATGAGGGAGGCATGAAGCTCCTGAAACGCATAAAGGAGTTCTCATCAGAACATGTGCAAACCATAAAACCAAGAAGATTTGTATGTACATATTTAAAGGTACACTGCACGGCTAAGTGCAAATCCATTGTACTACCGAACCCACCGAAGCATGGTGTCGTCAGAAAAATTCGTATGTGCCTGCCTACAAACGTCTGTGACTCCGCCCACAAACACAAAGGAATGTGTTTCTAAATACTGTCTAAATATTTAACCGTTGATGGGATAAAGTGGCAATTCTCTTTGATCTTTTCACACAAATTTCCAAAATCTATTCCTCTCATAGAAGACTCATCTAGGAATCACTATTTCGTCCACTTTTCTTTTTCCTTTCCGCCGTTATATTCGATTTGGATTCGATTTTGAACTCATATTTTGTCTAACTAGTAACACATTCCTTTGTGTTTGTTGGCAGCAACATCATACGAATTTTCCGATGATACCATGGTTTGGTGGGTTCCGTAGTATGGTACAGATCATAATATATTCCTTATCCAATAATCACGCGCGCAATCACGGCACGGCATGGCGCGTCCCTGCTATAGGTATTAGAAGGCATGCATCTACTGTTTGATGCGCTTCGCTGTAAATTCAATAAATGACGAACAGCGGTCTATAATAGATAAGGTAAGTCCACTTACTTCGACTTCCTTCAGCTGCTTCTTTATTTCCTCTGGTTCACTGCTGATTGGCTCAAATCGCTGCACAGCAGCCATTGCCTCAGGTAGCCAGGATTCGAATTTACTTAGCGCTCCTTCGAATTGCTCGACGTTTGCAATGACACAGTCGAGATCTTTTTTCTCGCGCTCCAAGTTAGCGCGCACGGCGTCAAATCGTTCGTTCAATGCAGCCATGTCGTCTGGAATAGACGATACATTTACCACTTCTGAGTCGGAATCGCAAACCAAATCGCGACCTACGTTGTTGACGGTTTCGAGGTCGTCCCTGGCGTTTTCGATCGCAGACATGAGAACCTAAAAATGAAGGGTCAAAACGATTTCAGAAATCAAAAGTTACGATGTCAGTTGGTAATAAAATATGTTACGGACTTTATGGGCCTTAGTCAAAGTTATATTTCAATTAGAATCAAAGCTTTTGTGCATGCCCGAGTAAAGTGTTTGAATGCAAGGCCATGCGGGGGAAACGTATTTTTTCAGTCAACATGGTCGCCGCAATGACAAATGTCCATTTTAACCAGTTTATCCTCGACTTGGAACCACTGTTTTGCGGTTCTTGAACAGAAATCCATCAAAAACCCTTTTGGGCAGAAATGATCATTTAACTCACCATCAAAGTGTCTCTGTTAGCCTTAGCTTGTTCAAGATCTACTCCAGTACTTCCTTGCTGTTTCAAGACCTCCTCGGTTCTCAGCAACAGGTCCGACATCTTGTTCACCTTTTCTTTGTACCTCTGCAGCTGCTTCTGTGCAGTCTCTAGCTTCTGCTGTTTATCATCAACAACCTCTTTCATGACTGACCACCGGCTCAAGACCTCTTGTGTTAGCGCATCTACTGGTTCAAGACCCGATGTTATGTTCGCTGCTTCACAGGCCTGTTGAAGATTTTCTGCCGCGGTTAAGAAGAACTTGTAGACCGGGTCATGATTGGCAATATCCCGGTGCATTTCCTAGGAAGAAGCATAGCGATTGGTTTATTTCAATCAAAAGTTCCTGTCATTGGAGAGCGTACCGAATCTTTACATTCATTATGAAACCCCAGCTGAAGACGTAATACACCGGTATACTGAACAGATACCAAGAGCTATAAGCTAGTGCAATGGCAAGTCTTGTAGATGTCTTGATATCACTGGTGTGAAAAAGGGCCTCAAAATGAAACATTTTCCCCATTTTTCTTTAAAGGAATTGAAGTGAGCCGTTTGTCGAAACCTTTTTGAAATTATTTTAATGTGGGATTCTGTGAAAAAAAATGATGAAGAGCGCGCATATTAAGGCAACAGTTCGAATGGATTGTATAGGAATCTATTTTGGAAGACATCGTCTTGGTCGACAAACGCAAAAGACAAATGTATATAAATTTTTATCTATTTCATTTATAATTTAGCAGTGATTCACTACCTTAACAACTCGTAACTGAGAATTAAGCGCGTTTTCGTCACAGACTACGGGTTCCATGTTAACAACCCTGGACTCTATATCCTTCATCCAATGATTCAAGGCTTTAAACGCGTCATCATAGGCTTGCGCACTTGGGAAAACAATCTCAATGATGTTCTGTCTACCCTCGGCCTTGTCCTTAACTGTCTTCCACAGAGTCTCAGTAGCACTGATGCGATGTTCGAACTCATCTCGATCAGGACCTGGAGGAGCTTCCAAGGCAAGGTTGTGCGCGGCTGGGATCACGTATTCAGAGATTGGTATTAGACTGCCAATTTCCCGGATGACAAGCTAAAGAAACGAGACAAGTTCAGTTTAACAAATGATTGGTTTACTCGGCGATTCTTAATATTCTGCGAACTCGAACATTTCAACGGCTTGTTGTGAAATTGGTTTTTCGCTTCCGTCAATCAAAAATAATCAGTCGGTAGCTTTTATATTTTTGACTGGCGGCAGTGAAAAACCAAATTCCAACGACCAGCTCGCAACTACGGAGTTTGCAGAATATTGAAAATTGCAGTAAACACTTGAGTGAAGCAAGAGCTATCTAGTTTCCACATTGGACGTACGGTTTTCCTAATCCATAAAATGCATAATCCATAAATCCTAATCCTAATCCTAATCCATAAATCATTCCCTTGTAAGACTCAAACAAAGGCGGTTCGAATTGGGAAAACATTACGCCCCAATCTGACTCGGTATATTTTCTTATCCAAGGCTGCAATGCTACCTATTCAAAAAATGTTACAGTTTGTTTTCTTTTTTCGCTTTGTTTGTTTTTTTTTTTAATGGTTAGCAGTTATTCCTAAAAAATGCGCAAGAAAAAATCTGCCAGTATGCGCTATAAAGAGCTTGGTTTCTTGCGATACTCCAACTCTGTTGCTTTTCTACCTATATACGCTGCAAAACGTTTCTCGGACATCTACCTCCCCCGCGAATTTTCAAGAACATACAACTATTTCCCAAAAGGTGGTCTGGAATTATTTCTGAGAAAGCAAAACAAAAGACAAGCTCACCATGTTGGATTGTGTTAAAAAAAGAATTCAAAGCAAAATCATTGGTTTAAGTTACCCAACAGCGGCTCTGACGTCACTATAAACCACGAATCACTAAAGTGAATTTTTAGAGAGAGACTATTTACTTCTCGTTATTACAAAATTTACCTCGTGGTTGGTGCGTTGTTCCTTGAGTACCACGTACTCTGCAGACACAGGCTTGGCCTTCAGCATCTTTTTGTCCAAGACGACGACTCGTTTCTCGAAATGACCAAGAGTCTCGTTGACCCTCTCGCGTTCAGTCAGAGCTGTTTCCAAGCGGCGACGTCGATCTTGCAGCTTGACAGACACCTCGTCAATGGAGGATCTTGCTCTGGAAATATTGGATTTCACCTCGCTAATGACTTCCTCTTTGTTGTTATTCTGCTTGATGATCCACTCTCCGGTCTCTTCCATAGTTTCGATTTTTCGTCTATGGATTACTACCTCTTCTTCAAGGTTCTGTACATGCTGTAGTTGGTCTCTGATCTCATCGATGTCTGTCATTATGATTTCTACCGTAACGAAGCGCATGATCCCCATAACCTTGCTCTCGATTTCCCGCCCAGCCCCTTCGAACACCTCCACCGTCTTGATGTATTTTTCGAGCTTGACTTTACGCTCCTTCAAGCGCACTTGCATCACGCGGTTATCCTTGATGATAGTTATGATATACTCGTTGTTCGTGGTTTGCTTGGACAGGCGCACAAGTTTATACTCGGATTCTTCCAATACGTCCAGAGCGTTATTAACCTTGATTAACTCCTTCTTGACTTGAGAGATGTCGGTACCGTACGCGGGTTCTTGTGCAAGGATGCTTTCAGCTGTGTCCATTGCTTGCTGCATCGGTGCCATGACTTCGCGCAACTGCGCCATCGTTTTGTCCGAATTTCTAAGCAGCTTCTCCCCTCCCAAGACGGCAGCGTTGTGGCGTTCCCAGCGTCTCTTGTTTTCCTCAACGTCCCCGATAACGACGACTGCATCCGTGTTGATATTCAACTCATGGCATATGCTTATTAATTCCTCAGAAGTAGCGACAAGGTTTTGGAAGACTGGTCGATGGTTCTCCAGTTCTTCTCGAAGTTTCTTGATAACATCTTTCTTCTGATCAAGAGTTTCCATGTCGCTGATCTCTCCATGTAAAGCCAATTCATTAAGTGTGCGCTCGTCGGCAGTCAGCCAAGACAGGAACTCATTTCTCGTTTGGACATAAGAGACAACAATTGGTAGGAGTCGTTCCATCTCTTTACGACGATCTGCCATTGACTTGTTGATGTTTTTCCATTGGTTAGCTAGATCTGTCATCTTGTGTTTCATGTTCTCTCTCTTGGACTTGGTGTCTAAGCGCTCTGCTTGATCGGCACCTTGGGCTTGGATATCGTTGAAGACTGCTTCGTATGATTCGATCTCTTCCATCAAAAGCTACAAAAACACAAAATTATGTACTAATTAGTTTTAAAAAGACAAACTTTGTCTTAGTTTGAAAAGAACACGAGGAATGAAAAATTATATCGCAGAACACAGAGTATCTTGCTTGATGTTGTTGATTGTGTCTTGTAACTAAAGCAAAACCAAAAGAGCTCTTAAGTGTGACGTCACGCGTTTGAAGAAGTCCAAAAACCAGTTCTGCGAAGAATTCTCTTCCATTTCCATAGCAAGGAATTCTGATTGTTGCAGTTGGAACAAATTTTGGATAACATTTCTAGTTATTCATGGCTTTCACACGTTCGTGTGGGGATAGAATCACAAAGACGTTGCAGCCATGTTGGTGTACCAAACAATAGAAGCTGATAAGAAAATCTTCTGTTAACTGTACACCAACATGGCCGCCATGACGTCACATCATTTTCATTTTTATTTATTTCATATACCTGTTGGTCTTTATTTTGTCTCTTGATGACGGCAGGTCTAATCGACAGCATCATTTGCGATCTGACTTTCTCCTCAGTCTGGCTCAGCCACTTCTCAAAATCTTCCACCGTTTTATTAAAGTCTTGTTGCTTGTACACTGCAGACTGGAAGTACGCCATCTTGTCACGCAATTTATCTTCCACCGTCACGTACTTGTCTGTCACGACCTGGACTTTGTTCGTGATATCTTTGACGAGCTTTTCATCGCTAGAATTCTTTTGTATCAAGGCGGATCCAGCCTGTTGTAAGGAGCCTAATGAAGGTTTTAGCTGGTACAGTTCCACCTGCAACGCCTTCAGCTCATCCATTTTCTTCCTCAGCTCTCCTGGGTCACTACTTAAAAGCTCTTCTGAAATTTGTCGATCAACTTTCTCGATTTCTTCCGACATAGTGTTTAACGCTTTGTAGAACCTGCCAATGTTGTCGTTTTCGATGTCTTCTCGCTTTGATTCCAATTCTCGTTTGACTTTCTCGTAGCGTTCATTGGCCGTCTCTTGCAGCTGCTTCACGCCTTCGGTTTCACCATTCATTTCTTGGAGTTTATCAGCCAATTCCTTGGCAATTTTGTTCATTCTGTCAACATCGCGCTTCCGTCTATCCAACACCAATAGCACGCCTTTGATATTCGGTAGCTCCTGCTTGCATTTCTCCGATGACAAAGGTACACCATCCAGAGCGTGAAGTTGTGTTTCTCCTCGGTTCACTACTCCATCAACATTCTGTAAAGCATCGTAGAACTTCCGCGCGAGAGGAAGGATTTGATCGAATTGTTCATGTCGTTCATTGACCCTCCTCTTTACTTCTTCCCATCGTGGTTTAATGTCATTATAAGAATCCTCGATTTCTTGCCGTGTAGGGGAATCAGGCTCGGTTTTGAGGACTTTGTTAGCGTCTTTTTCGATGTATTCGTATGTAGGTTGATGGTAGCGGACGTCTGTTCTGGTACCTAGATGGGCAATCTCGTCCTCCTTCAGCTTCAGAAGTTCGCAGGTGTAAGGTCTAGCTCGATCGAGTGAATCTTCTACCGTTCCTAGCCAGCCAGTGAACTCCCTCATGACTTCTTGCAGATGGTCAAATTCAACGCTAGTTGGACTCACTTCTTCGAAAGTCAAGTCAGTGAGGTATTTCTTTTGTTCTCTGATGGCTCCTTCTAGGTCGTGGAATTCTTTCTTGACCTTGTTGAGAGTCTCGGTGACTTCTGCCGGGATGACTTTATTTTCTGGTCGACCGTCTGGCATTCTGAAAACGAAAAGCCACTATTGTCACGGGACTGTGCACAAGGAAAGGAATGGAGAAAGGGGAAGGACACCACTTTTCAGGGACTCAAAATGAGAGAATTGTAACGAGAGGGAAGGCGTCGAAAATGAAATCAGAATATTTTATGCGCCTGTCATTTCTATTCTCCGAGAGAGCCCTCTGCTAAGCGAGGGTAAATACAAGTGTAACTCACGTGACATTGGATTTCTGTGCGTTTCTGATCAACCATTCTCCTGTAACTGTAGCTGAAGTAAGAAGAGGGCGGTTCTGTTCCATCTCATGGTGGAGATCCTAATAATAAACGAAAGATCGTTATACATCAAAATCAAGTTCTTATTTTTTAACACCAGAAATATCATTTTACAGACATCGCAGGGCGTTCCGTGGCTAAACCGAAAGATCGAAAGATCGTTATACGGATATTAGAGTGGTTTTTGTATAACTGAAACGTCACGGCACGCGGTATGAAAATCGCGACATCCATTTAAACACTCACAACGCGCAAGATCTCTTCTCGTCCAATGAAAATACTTTGATACGGTGCTTTGCCGTGACCGTGGTGGTCACGGCAAAGCACGTCTGTACCGTAAGTTCTTAATCAGACGAAAACTGCTTTATCTCGCGTGACAGAAATGCTCCTAGGGTATTGCTATTTCCGTACCGAGACCGTACCGTGCGTCGTGATTTTTTAGTTATACGATAACCATGAGTTCTGATCAAGTAAAAGTATAAATATTATCTACCTCTAGTTCAGCTATCCTGGCCAAAATGGCGTCCTTATCTTTGGTATCCACCTTCGTTTCGTCGAGTTTCTCTTTTCTGGCTGATATTTTCTCCAGTAATTTCTTAACTGCATCTTGGAACTCGAGCGCCTTTTTTAAGTGATCTTGATAATGTTCCTCATATGCGGATATCTTGATTTTGATTTTGGATACGCGGTCGGTCAGGGCCTTCAACTGGTCTTGGACACCTGCAGTCGATACCGTGGGACTGTCCAGAGCTGCTAGTCTTTGACCCTCATTTTGCGCATTATTCGCACAGTCCACAAGGTCTTCTTGCAGAACCTTGGCAACAAATAGACAAGTCAAAATCATTACTTTTTTAACGAGTTCAGTTTGCGGTCATGGAATAGGATGTGTTTCTGTGTTACGTAAACAGAGAACAGTAAGCTGTGTCTAGACACGTCCATTTGTGTTATTGCGTTTCCATATAAAATGGTGTATAGGATTACCTATACGACTATGGATTTCTTTCTTAACGAGAGGCTTTCTAAATTTTGCTCCAGTTATTATGTTTTTCCCATTATTTTCTCCGGTATTCCGCCCTTTATACAAGCAAACGATTAAAAACAAAGTTCAAAAAAGGAAAAAACCAATGCCTAAGCAACAAGCAGACAGTAGACTTAACAAAACGAAAAAATAAAAAAAACCCAAAGAAACAAGAAGAAGAAAATTGACCATTAACGATGAGAGCACCTAATTTCTAAAAAAAGCCGCTTTTTAAAGATACATTTTGCAATTCTAAATAAAGAATAACGCCAATTTCGTGCGACGTTTCGAAATCGTCATGACAACTTCAAAAATCAAAATTGCGTATTCATTATGCAAATATTACTGTTAATTTCTTCTCTGCGCGATTTTTTCAATATTATCATCAATACTGTTTTCGTGGTATTACTGCACAGATGGGTAGTTTCTTAAGTGTTTGTGTTAAATACGTATACGATTCGAAAACAACGCCCGCGTCGTGGATGGACAATCTATCCATAAATCAGTAACTATTAATAAAAGTTTAATTCAAATAAATCACTTATGTAAAGTGCATACATGAACGATCAAGTCGTATCTTAGCATCAAGGCCATTAACAAAATATAACCACGAATGTCTATGACACATTGATAGAAAATTGTAAGAGTCTATGAAATATGGTTTAATATTATTACTAAGTATAAACTACAAAGACGAAGTTCTAGGCCTAATAAAGACTATTTTTTTATAGAGTAAATGTATTATATAAAACAAAAAATCTCATCTCCATTCACCGTAGAAGATAATTATGTCTAAAGATCCAATATTCTGTTCTTGTTATTCTTTTCAAGCATAAAAATCGGGAAGAATATAGACATAGGATAGACAACACACACACAGTTGAAGTCCTGACGTTCTCTGAGTTCAAGGGCCACTATTCCTACCAAAGTTCCAATTGAATAAATATTATATTATCAAAAAATTTTATATATTTTCGACGTATTTTGGATAATATATTCCTGCAGTTATTACTAATATAATTATAATTTGTTGAAATAAATTCAATACTTAAGAATTTTGTCGGGCGATGAGAAAAAGAAGCATTTTGTAATTACATTAAAAAGTCAGCTAACCATTTTTTATATTATCAAAAAAATTTTCCTTAGATCATGTTTCTCTCATTTCTTTGTTTGCCTGAGCAGCTGTTTGACATCGCCAGAAAAAATCTTCCAAAAAGTTTGGAGGGGTAATAACTTTTTTTTCTTTTTGGATACAAGCAGACCAAAAAAGGAAGAAAAAAAAGGCATTCGAAAGATTTCTTCGTGGCGTTTAGTGCAATACTTTGCTCTCAATTTTTCTAGTATCACAATAATGACTAAAAAGCAAAAGACAGCTCACTATAATCCTAACTGCAAAAGAATCAATCATTTTGAGCCCATGGTAAAACTTTCTAGAACTTTCTTTCTAGTTGTTTGTTGTTAAAAAAAGCCACAGTACGTCTACAGGTACTTGTACAACTGCTGTCCATGATTCATTGCTTTGTCAGTTGAGGAAATAAGTGTCTAAAAGTGAATATGTCATCTGACATCCTTAAAAGTGTAAGGAAACTTTCCAATCATTTACAATATTCTATTGTTTCTTTGTACGCGGGTGAAATTAGTTTTCAATATAAGAAATTCAATTATATAATTCATTACTCACCAAAAACAAATGGTTGAATCACATTTTGTCTTCTTCAAATAACAGCGAAACTTGTCGTTATAGTGTGCACAAATTCAAAGTAAACGTCAAGAATTTATGATTGGCAATTTACAGGTTCGGAAGTGAAAAGAGTAAACATCGGATACATTTGGGTGACGCTAAACTATAACTCGGTGTAACGCAATATCATCTCCATTCACCGTAAAAGATAATTATATAAAATATCGCGAACAAAATAATTATGTGCACTGGATAAAAAAGACCATAAGAAAATACAATAACTGAAAGGGAAAAAGGTCAAAAAAAATTAAGCTTTGGAACTATTTTAGTAAATTTTATGAACACGAAGATGATGAATATTTTGGCTTAAAAAGATCAGATCATTTTTGACGCGTGATGGAGTTTCGTGGCGTTATTCATTGAGGATGCTAACTCCAACGCTGCATGCCTGAATGGAATAAAAATAGGATTGCACCCCTACCTCTCGCGGTCTTAAAAACCCGTCATAAATCTCCGAAGACAGCCTGGGAGTGAAGACAAAATGATTTATCCCTTTTACACAAGTGCTATCTGTCTGGTTGTCCTTTCTTCCTCCTTTACTGTAAGAAAAGTTCCGTTGAAACGGAGTTTTCCAAACTGTTATAAACTTACAATGTTCCGGTTCTGATGACTCGCAGCTTGATTCTGTAAAATACTCTTGTAATTTATTTGGTGAATTCCCAGTCTCGAGATTATTTTTCTTGTAGCTTAAACTTCCATTGCTGTTATTTTTATCCACAAAAGAACGCACAGGAGGTTCAAGTGGCTTATTTTCGCCAACCTGATCTCCGAAAACAATGAATCGTACATTAGTAGTTCTATAATTCGTTTCTTCCTTGTAGACTTTACCGAATGGTTTTTTCTCCGAGTTCAAATTACGGTTACAATCAATATTAAAATTCAAATTTGACCGTATTTCTTCAGTCCTATTTATCTCGACGGAGTTTCTAACACTCGAGCAAGCGACTCGAGGAAGAGAATCGCCAGAACAAGCGGCTGATACAGAAACCACGGTTTCCATTCCACGGTGAATAGACGAGCCGCTCTCTGATGAGCATTCACTTCCTAGTCCTTCGTCTCCCGTTTCCATATCATCGTCGTCCATCGTCAACAATCGCTAAAGTTTTCTCGTGGATAATGATTCTGTGGTCGGCTCATTCTTACGACTAGTTGACCGCTCACTCAAATACAATCATTCTGTACAGAGTACGAAAGTGGTTTTCAAAATAAAACGATATCCAACAGATTGCTATGTTTCCGTATGAACGATGATTTCAATTCGAGAAGAGCCAGGGAGCCAGCGAAACAAGGTACTTTCCATTCGTATTTTCCTTAGAAAAAAACCTGTTTCCTTAATTATAAATGCAAAGACAATCTGCATTCACCGTGGTGATAGTGTCATGTTGCTTTGTTTGAGTAGGTGCGCGTTGTGACTCGTTCCCTCTTCAACAGCAAACAGTTTTGGTGACTTATCTCATATTTTGAACCGCACGAGACATAACTACTGAACAAAACCTAAATTATTTTCGCGTACAAATGGAAATTAGAGAATATCTAGTACAATACTGCCTACTTTGACCAAACAACAATGCAATAAAATTCCATTTGAGAGAATTCAAATAACAATCATACGTTTGGGCATATTTGCATTATTCACGTACACGAGACGCTAGTTTCAAGAGGTTTTTCAAAATGGAGTTGAGCATTTCACTCCTAAAATCCCCAAAAATAACAAACTTCAAAAACAAAGAGAGTATTCCAAGGAATTTGAATGTCAAAAACCCCTCCATTAATAAATGTTATTAGGTTAAATAATGTCAAAAAGGGATTTTCTCATCTTGTGATTGAAAGAGTCAATTCTGTTATGTTAATCCACAGTACATGAGTCATATGCTTAGTGTGCCATCAAAATGACAAATCTCTGTTTCAACCTGCAGTATCCTGTAAAATCATTCCGAAGTCAAAATATGGAAAATTTTCCTCAAAAAAAGATAGAATATATCTAAGCAATCTTTTTCCTCAACCAATTTTACAAATGATAAAACACTGGAATTGTTGGAGCTTTTTCTAGTATTTCTTTCAATCTTGAAAACAGTCGGTAAACTAATGCGAAGCAAATACATCCATTTCTTGTCAGATTTTAATATTAGACCTGTCATTGTTCGGTTTATTGCGTCTGATGCTATTGAGCCATGGTTCAGTTTAGTCAAAAATAGCTACAAATGCTCACTGTAGCTCATTCAGGGTTAGAAAAGGTGAATATTATCACACCTGAATGATTATCCTAATTTAAGAGAACCTTAAACAGGTACTAAGGGACACACACCCAAACGATTAGACAAGCAATATCTCTATTTCATAAAAAAAAATCAGATCACATAACTAGCTTTCAAAAGACTCCTTGCAACAATTCCCAAAAGCAGTTGAATTTGGAGAACAAACAATAGAATTTTACTCTCCTGAGAATCGAAAACTGATTGTTTTGTCCTCCAAATTGAACTGGTATAGTAATCGCTTCAAGGGATCTGTAGATACAGAATCCAGACGACACTAAGACAACTAGAGCTATGCCACCTGTCGCGAAATGACAACAAATAAAATAGTATTGCTAACAAATAAAATAGTATTGCTAACAAATAAAATATAAAAACAAAAATAACTAGATCGTGAAGGATATTGTTTGAAAAAGGCGGTTCTCCAAATAAAGATGAATGAACTTTGGATTCTGCCTAATACAGACGACCAAATAAAATGAAAAACACCACATGAATTTCATCATTCATTTTTGCAAACTTAAACACTTTTATCAACGTCATCAAGTCTTCGAGGCAGTATCACGAGTGGGGAACACTGAAATAGCTTTTTAATTCTTAACCAATCAAGAGAGATGAAAAAAGTACCCCAGCCAATCACGATACTCGCATTTGGAAGCCACTAAAAAGTAACTGTCCCGATGTTTCCCACTCAAAAGATGACAGTACACACGCCCCTCCCAATCCCCACCCCAGTTTTCTTTTAGTTCTATATCTATAGACCAAATCACCTTCGGAGTAATGTTTACCCATTTCAGACGTTTGCGAATAAGATTCTTTGTTTCTTGGTGACGCTTGAGAAGAAACCTTAATATCAATGAGCCTTAAAGACTATTCAAGGTAATGACACGGTCTGAAACGCGTAAACACTACACCCAAGGTATTTAAGTGTACTAAG
The DNA here is from genome assembly GCA_011800005.2 of Stichodactyla mertensii. NCBI lineage: Eukaryota > Metazoa > Cnidaria > Anthozoa > Actiniaria > Stichodactylidae > Stichodactyla > Stichodactyla mertensii. The sequence goes on from JAAAQI020199215.1 coordinate 32,762, forward strand.
ATTGTGAAGTTTTGCTAGAAATTTCTGCTTCACGTATATAGCACTATTATTAACGGTCACTGATCGTTATCTATAATATCAACATTGACAATCGTACATTTATTAATCAACAATCAACTCGGTTGCATAAAGGTTCATACATACTAAGGGTTTTGCTCCAAGGAAATTTGGACAACTAGTACTGACACACGAGAGAGCATGCTGCGGGAGCTTGCTACACGGTGTGGATATACTCGCTGATATTTAACCAGTTTAGTATCAGGGAACGTGAGACGGGGGGTTCACGCCACAACCTCTTTCACATGAAATCTTTTGTACACACAAGGGAGCAAAACGACCCTGGAGCCTGCTCCCGGAGCAAAATCCTTAGTGTGTATAGGACTTTAACGATGGAGTGCATCCACGTGGTGCTAACTTTAATCTTTCATCTGGTGATGAACTAGCGGGAAGAGAAGTGGGAGAAGCAGCGACTCTCGAGAAGGCGTACGAACGAACGAAAGAACCCCCTTAGAATATCATTAAGAACAACATATTTGAAAATGAATTGATAGTAAAAGTAACCTAATACCTTGATTTCCTGGATTTCTTTCCTTATTTTTTCTGGTTCATCGGCAAAGGCTCTCTGTTCGTCCATCCTCGCTTCGATACGCTCCACGACTTTAGCAAGTTTGTTCTTCGCCTCCTCATAGTTCTCCGCACGGTCTCGCACTTTATCTTCTTTCTTCTCTCTGGCGTCTATTTTGTCGTTAATGTCTTCCCATGCCCCCATTACCTGGTTCACCTCTTGCTCAAGGTTTTTGCGTTCTTCAGGAGGTACTTTAAGTATGAGTGCCTGGGTAACTTCTGCGAAGTTCTCGATAATTGGCTTGTGGTCTTTGACGTCATCGTTGAGTTTCTTTACAGAGAAAAATAGATACAGGATCAAGTTAGAAATCATCGTGTTGGTTAACAAAGTATGAAGGTTTTGTACGCCATCGACCAACACAGGATAGGAAAATAAATGAAGGGAGTAGAAATGAAAGTGGAATGGGAAAGTGTGGGAAAGGGAAAGAGGGAATAAACAAAGCACGCTATTTACATGCTCAAAATGGAAAATATTCTTTTGGCAACCAAAAATTTCCAAATGAACCCTTTTCAATTTTGCACTACTAACCACGTGGAAAAGCTGGGCGATGACGTAGAAACCATTTCATCACTAAGTTGTCACCACACCCCTTAACGGTTTAAATCAACACTTTATCATTTATAGGAATGATTACAAATTAGTTTTCAGTTATTTTTTTGGTTTTAACACCAACACCTCACACGACATTGTAGGCTTTTAAGTAAAGTTTATCAATTCATCGCGGTTAGTTTGCAAGTTTAGGTTTCAAACACTATTCTAATACAAATCGTTAATTTTTTTTTCAGCCTCGTGGTCTTCATTTGCTTATCAGCATGGGTTAGATTAACCAACGAATTCCATTTTATTCAAACGTTCTCGAAGTGAACATTTACATGTTATGCTTTTATATTTTATAAAATGCATTACATTAGTCATGCAAAATAGGTTAATATTATCAGTTATTTACTCAAATTTTAGTTTTATTGTCGGTGCATTAGGGTAGTTAGCTGACTCCTTTTAAAGAGTAATTCAACGATAACTTGATTTAAATCATAACCCGTTTTAATGGTCTCAATAATTCGTGTTGAACGTTTTTGTTCATTGGCAAATGTGTTGACATAAATACAGCTGTGCAGAGGATGTTCAAGGAATTCATGGTCACAGAATTACAATGAAAATTATTGTGTATCCAAGTAAGTGCAGTATAAGTTAAGTGCAAAATGACATCGACACTGTCCAAAGCAGGGTATAGCGATACTTCATGTGACGTAAGTCTTTGTCACCATGCCAGAGATAGAAGTCCTGTGAAACAAGCAACTTACGCAAGAGCTTTTGTGATTGACATGAAAAATCGCTATCATTACTCTTGGAATAGTCTCGAGTACAAAATGAACCACATGGGTGCCACTAGGAAAATGAAGTGGTTGCAAAATGCAGTTAAATATGATACGATACAGATATTTAAAGTTAAGTCGGTTGGTTTGCGCAAATGATATAGGTATAACAGATGTCTGAAATAGTTAAATATGGAACCATTTAACTGTGGAACAGTGAACAATGTAATACAATCTAATAATTAACTAGGAAAACGTGTCTAACGTTTATACCAATGAATTATGAAGTGCGACTAACCATGTGTTTAAGTGAATTACATACTGAGTATGCATGCAAATACCCATTCGAAGACGACAAGTGCGAGACGAACCAAGAGTGAATCGAAATCAACCATTAGCATTACGAAACATGAAAGTCATAGAAGAGCCCCTGAATGTTTATTTGAGATGAAAGACTAGTACGTATACCAGGAATACATTGGCACGAACAAAATACATAGTTAAACATAAAGTGATAGCTATGATGAATGCAAAGAATGAGAAGGGAATGATGTCTAATGGAATTTGATAGGCGCCGAAGACTTGTTCAATTGTCATTTATATTTATTATTGTCGTCGTTATCCAGCATGCTTTCACCAATAATTATTAATATTAATGACCGATTTATAATAATGGCGTGCTTTTAAATTAAAGTTATGCACTTCTCGCGCAATTACGGATTATCAAGTTTAAAACAAAATAACCTAGAAAAAAAAACTAAAAATGATAATAAAATTCAGCCATGTCGAAGAAAATCACCCCCAAAAAATGCATAAAATGGCTTACAGTCTGTGGTGCTTCGACGTTTTTTCCCGATACCTTTGTTGCGAGCTGTTGTTGACGGATTCCTTCAAGCCTCCACGTCACCGGTAGGAGATTTCCAAGCTTCGTCTCCATCTCGATTATCCACAATAGAAGACTCTCAAGCTCAAAGCTAAACTTGACATTGTACTTGGCAGCATATATAAGTATCAGCGACTTCTTTTCCATCACCATCTGATAAAGATGCTGCATTATAGTGATGAAACGCTGATCTGTTACAGTGTAAGTGGTCGTGGTAATTCGCATCGAGCTCATTCTTAAAGGTTCTTTAAACAAAACAGCGTCATGCCAGCTTTCTTCCACTTCTTCCACATCGGGTTTTTCCTCCGATGAAATTTCAAACGTTACGCTAACATCATGAGGAGCGATCGAGACAGGTTCTATGCTTTCCTGAGAAATGACATTAATTTCTGACAGTGGTTCTTCAGTTACGCTAACGGAGACTTCTTGATCAGGAAAGGTAACGTAAGGCGACTCTCGCTCGTGTACAATTGTTTTGGTTGTAACGTAGCGTTTGACAATACGCTTGACTCGTCCTCCTCCTTCGTCTATATATTCCTCCACGTGTTCTTCCTCCGGAGGTTGCTCGCCTTCTTCAATCTCCTGGATGCTCACAGGCTGTTGCAGGTCCTGTGGAGTAAACACAGTCTCAACCTTCATGGATGGCGAGATTTTTGACGACATAGTGACCCACGTGCGACCACTGCTGTCAACATATCCTTCTGGTGAAGAAACCGGAGCAGCAGTCTCGAATTTTGGGACATCTCCTTCCGCAACGGTTCCTGGAAACGAAAGTACATGTTCTACCGGCGTCATCTGACCCTGATGAACAACGGTTTTTCTGGTTACATAGTGTTTTACTATTCTCTTAACTTTCCGACCTTGGTCATCAACGAATTCTTCTAAATTCTCTTCGACATGAGGCAGACCCTCACTCACTTGTACAGTACTGACAACTACGTTTCCTTCGGAGTCCAAAACCTGTTGGGCAGGTAACTCCTCCAGGTGAACTGGCTCTCCAGACTGAAATACGATAGGTTCCTTTTTGCCTCCATCCGCCTTTAACAGAATTGTTTTAGTGACCACATTTCTACTTATTATCCTTCGCACAGTTCTTCCTTCGTCGTCAACATACTCTTCAACTTCTGCACCATCGGGAACTTCTTCCTTTTCCTCTTTCTTGTCAGATGACTCTCCGTCAAGATAGACCGGTTTAGCAGTTTCAAATACGGGTTTACCATCTTTTTTCTCCACTGTGCTCCTTACTACGGTTTTATGAACAATTCGTTTGACAGTCCTTCCCTCATCGTCAACATACTCTTCAACCTCTGCACCTTCCGGAATTTCCGGTATTTCTATTGTAGATGTTTCCGTGGGTTCTCCCGGTTGCAAAAT
>JAAAQI020199216.1:0-18780 GCA_011800005.2 Stichodactyla mertensii
CTTCAAAATTCTAGAAAACATCACGGTCGCGGCAAGGCACGCTTACGGCACTGACCGTGCCGCGACTTTTTCACAGTTATACGAAATCTGCTCTATGTGTTCGTAGCCATTATTGCGCGCAAATGGTATCCCGTTGTGTGCGCAAGTATTGACGTGTAGTGTGAAACTGTTGCACGGAAACAGTGTGTAATTAATGCACACAAGTATTGCGTATTGTGTTGTAGGGCATAGTATTGAAATAGATAGCGGCGCAGATGTCGCACCAAGTAGAGCGCATTGACGTCTATTATTACGCGCAGTCTTTGCGCGTTTTCATCACTTTAAGTTGGTACACTATGCGTCAATGCTTAGTAACCCTCCAAGCGAAGAGACGTGAGCCATCATCGATAATTTCTTCGCTTCTTCCCGCTAAGCGCATACCGATTCTTAAGATTAAATCAAGTTTATTCTTTAGCAAGTTTGCTTTATGAAGTCAAGCCTCTATTATTCCGTGTAAAACAAGCATATATTATTTTTGTTCATCTACTGTTATGCCGTTGAAGAAAGTGCATCACACTGATGTATTAGTAATTACTTATTCGATACGAGGTCATGATGTCCAGTATCAAACCATCAAAATATTCCAACACTATACCTCTGGAAAGCAGATGTACATTTATCAATTTATAGTATGAAAATTCAACTTTGTTATACATATTATTATATCAATGCTATTTTATTGCCAACGCTAAGCTTGCTTAACGCTAAGTTTAGTAATAGACCTGTAGTGGATAACTATTTTTGATACGGGGTTTAAAGGATCTATATGGGGGTAAAATCTGAACTAGAATATGTACCACATTTACAAATTGAAAAACAAGTAACTTTCAAATGAATGGGATCCTGCGCTATCGCCCTGGATGTATGTATGATCTCCATGATGTTACGTTTTGATTGGTTCACACATGGAAGCGATTTGAGAGTTGAGCTTTGTGTCTAGTTCCCACTCATTCGAAGTCTTCTTTCTATTGTCACTTTTCTCTTCAATTACCATTTTTACTACTTAGTTATTACCAATTAAAATTTCAATTAAAAAAGTTAGTTAATGGGTATATACGATATTGTATAGAACTCTTACTTTAGTTACCACAAATAAAATTCAGTATTATTGTAAAATTTATAGAATAAGGGAATGTATTATTACGTAGCCTAGGAACCTTGTTTGCTGTTAGGTGAGGACAGCACCTCATGTGAGCACCCACCGACCAGGTGACCCACAGACTGAAATGCAAAAGTAAATTCGATGAAGCAAGGCTTGTTTTTAAACCATGAATGAGGTTCCTTGGCTATGGGGGATTGCTTTGCAACGCTGGTAAGAGAATAACGCGCCAAAGAAGAAAATAAATTTATTTACAAATGTTTAAACAAACTGTGTAGTTGATCTTAATATTTAGTCTTTATCCAGAACGAATGTGATCTAGATTCCAAACGCATTAAAATATAGAACGAAATTTAAAGGAATAAAAACTCATGGAGGACGTTAGTGGATGGAAGCAAAACAGATCTGGAGTATGTTGTAAGAGGCGGTACCACGTGCATATTCACCCGCTTTATGATAGTACACTTGTGCGCACCAACATAGGAGTGAGCTGGAAGCGAAAACGCAACAAAGGGCACGCGTAAGTAACGACAGCTGATTTTTTGTGATTGAATGTTCAAAATTCACTGATTCGCCCCTAGCTGTCACATACCAAAAAGGATTTATTATCTGATTTCCCTACGAATGTACTAACTTTTGACCAATTTTGACTTGAATTGATTATTTGGCTCTCTCTATATAAGCAAAATCTCGTTGTTTAACCCTGATTTAAAATGTCCTTCCTGTTTTAAGGATAAAAATAACAATAGACCTTTTTACCGATATAGCGGCCATCTTGAATTCAGAAATTATGGGCTGCCGAGGGAGCAATCATTGGAAAAAGTATAGTATGCACAGCTTTCAGGGTGTATTTTTTATTTAATTTTACGTTATCCAATGAGAAATACATCTAAAAACCAATTGAATTTGCTGGTAGTTTGAGCGATATTTGAAACACCAAAGCCAAAAATTATTGGAAAAAGTAATCGCGCCACACTTTTCTTTATAAATATTTGTACGTTTGCTCCCTGGGCATCCCATAACTTCTTACTAATTCAATATGACCGCCGCATCGATAAAAAGGTCTATTCCTGCTGATAATTTGTTAAAAAATTAGTAAATTCGTATGGCAATCAGACAACATTGTCCGAACATTTTGGTGACCGGAGCACAAATTAGCATAAATTACACCACGTGACGGCTTGGGGCCAATCGGTGAATTGGAATAATATGAGAGCAAACTGACCCTGAACAGTGCCACGAAAAAGTAAAAAACAGTAAAACCTGATTGATTATAATGTTATGGAACTGGCAAGCTTGTTTCGCATGTGATTATCAATACCATTCGAAAGTGCATGTGGATGTATAATAGATGTACTACCATTTAGTTTGGGTTCCTGCATGTTGTGGCACTGAAAGGAAATGATTAGGGATTGGGACTCCTGTGTCAATGGAGAGACAGGAAACCCAACTTATTAGAATAAAAATCTATAATGAGCGTTGCATATCTGCATGTCATGAACGCCGATCATTTGACCAAATATGTTCGTATGACTGAATGTCATGGTAATATTCGTCTAAATTTAATACTCTAAATGTACACAATAGTACAGAATCATAGTATACTTTGGGCGTTGTTGTCTGTATGGTGTTGGGTATTTTCTGGCCTGAATTTAGTTGCGAATTACACTTAACTTCCAGCTGAGCAAAAAACTAATTTCGCAAAGCATTTTTGGTTAAAACCTCCGGTCCTCACTATTTGTTTTCAAAATCATTTTTCGCGTGGTTTTTACATAATTCAATAAAATTCACTCGATTTTATGGTTTTGGACTTCCTAAAACTCAAAATATATTGGATCTACTTGTTAATAGTTTTCAGGTAGAAACTTGAAAATTGCTTGAACACAGGGCCGGCTTTTGAAAATCAAAATGGACTATAGTATGATTGGTTTAAAAAAACATTTCCGCTCAGCTGGTAGGACGCTCAATCAAGGGAAAAAACATGTGTCATAATCTGGGTACAAAAGAAAGTATTCTTTTTAGGGTTAGGTACTTTGATTGAGAACAATTGTCAGTGCCTGCCACATTAAAAAGAGCAAGCACTTGTCGTGTTTCCGGTACTTCTCTTTCACTGGACTGTTTTGTAATTTCCTGCACGTACAGAAATTGAGAGCACTGCTGTTATTGAATAGAGAGCAGAAGACGTGCTTTACTGCATACCTTAACCCTTGCTGTCACTCACTCGTTACTCCTGTAGAAAATGATAAGCTTGATTGAATCCCAGTCTAAATGGGAAACTCAAAAATTTGTCAAGAAACGATTATCATTATAGTGGCAACTACATATCCATTGTCTTTATTGTCAAATTAAACTTTTTGGGTCGCTTTTTTTCCCCTACGTTTTTCATGCTCAATAAATCTACGACAGGAATAGTGTGTCAGGTGTCAGGCAGGATGGTATTCTGAGGAGTATGTTATTTCCCTTTGTTTGTTCAGGTTATACCCAGGATTCATGATTATCGCATAGCTGAAAGAAATCGGCTGCAAAACTACATATCAACAACACATGAGCTAATGCTACCAAACCTGACTATTCACCAGTTTTACATTTATAAGCATTTATAATAAACTAATCATCTTTTACATGCAGTTATTGTCTAAGATTCTAACATGAGATTTTCTAGATACTGGGGTGCCTCAACGATCTATTTTGGGACTGTTTCCTCCTCATTTTAATTTAGTACAAACCAAGTAGGCATCCTGTTGTGAAGTTACTGATGGCGAAATAAAATTTATGGTATTCATTCAGGCTTACATCCTTATTTTGACTTCATTCTTCGTTAAAGAAAAAAACAATTTCCTCTTAACGACTTGATATCGAACAAAAACAAACCATGAGAAGAAAATAACGAATTGCTTAGCATCAGTGCAGACAGAGGTTAGTCAATTTGAACTAATAAATTTATCTAAAAATTACTTTGGCACTTGCACAAGACTGAAAATGACAATCAAATAAATGAAGGCCTTTGCACATGCCGTTTTCATCATATGTGACGTGGTGTCATACTTAGTTGCATCTATCAACCACTTTGGGCATGTTGAACAAACACGCATTAAGTAGCGAAGGGTGGACGTTTTTATTATGCTTGTCAAAACGTGCTGTGTCCCATGCCACAGGATCTCAGTAGTCTATGTAGTGTTACTGAGAGAAACAGTGGGGTTTCCGTGCTTTCTATAAGCGTTCAAGAGTTACAACTCTACATCAATTTCTCTCCGTACTTCTGAACTTTATACAACCGACTCACCATGTTCTTTCGTAGGGCACGGACAGCACATTTTACGGTGTTAGTGTACGGACAACATATTTTCTCAGAGGCTAATCTTCTGATATGTGTGCAGTAGGATCGTGCATGTGTGAAGGAACAGGCGAGGAGTGTGTGTGTATGGGGAGGGGGGGTCGATTTTAAGGAAGAATACTCTGAATAAACTGTGGCTCATGCAGCACTCCCTATAAAAGTTTTAAAAGAGTTTCGAATTAGATAGAGGCACTTTATCAACTGAGTAACTTTGAGGAACCTCTTTGAAGAGCTTCTACTGATTTCCACCGATCCAAGATGCACTTAAACATTTCACGGCTTCTCGGACAGCCGAAGCGCCAAAGGCAGTATTCGATCGGATCAGGTTCAGAAAGCACTGAGCCCAATTTCACTAACGTTGGGGATCTAAAATTCTGACCTTTTCTAATGCACCTAATAAGTCGTTTAACGAATATTATTTAAAATATTAGTGATGGTATCCAAGACTCGCATCGTCAACTGATTGTAGTTACCGTTTCGTTCCTAGGGGATTGTCACTCGGTTACGGTAGTTTGATGTTTGGGCCCATTCGATAATAATGTACTCGTTATACTAAATTGCACGCAGCCATTTCGCCCGGGTTTGGCTTTATATAGAAAGTTTAACTCGATTCCTTAATTTATTTCGCCTCAAAGGGGGAGGGGGAGCAGCTGCAGACAAGTGATAGCGTCCATTTCATTGTGCACCGCACGACTTTCGTTTTCATCTGTTTCTGATACATCTAGTTGTTAGTTTTAAACCACTTAACCAGATATCAAGAACACTAATGACTCTGTAAGTCGTTACTTGGCCCGCCACCTGACAAAAACTGGCTACAATTACAATGGAGCATTATTCTGGCGCCACGTTCCGGTGAATTAGCTGACCAACTGATAAAAGGGCGTACAGAATAAATTAAGAACAGGATACGTGGCTAACCAGTCAAAGCATGTTATTCCCTGTGGCATGGCACTTCCTTGACAGCGGCCTCAATCAATTTAGATTATGCTTTCTGTTCATCGGGATGGGGTATAATGCTTTACACTGTTTCTTTGGATACATAGATCGTCAGTTACAAAAGATTGTTATCAGCAGAACTTCCTGCAAGCTTTGTTGTTCAGGATGAGGCCTGTATGCCGCAGGCTTTGAATTATATGCCCACTCTAAACCAAACCAAACACCATAAGGTCATAATGCAGGTCTTTATGTAACATGAAATATTGTGGTTGACATTGAGAAGTTAAGAGCGCGTCAGTAGGGTACTGTTTGCTATTCTATTTACTTTGAAAGTGCTTATCAGTCCGAGTCATTAAGAATCATGATTGTCTCCGTGATCCTTCCTCTCTCCTTTAACCACTCCTCCTAAAAGCTGTCAATGTTAGACATCCTTCAATACTTCAATCATAAAACCCCCTAAATCAAACATGTCTCTGCACACGCATCGCCAAAATCTACCTGATATTGCGAAACTCTTATGCATTTGGTGGTACAGTGTGGCCAATTGATATTTCGTGATTTTGAATACACGACGGCATCGTTAAGAAAGAGACAATGAGATGCTGTCGGATATTGAAGTATCCTTCTAATTTCCTGTTATTTCCTGGATGAACAAACCATGCAAATCATGAATGGAGTGAGTCAACAAAGAGTCAGATGTCTATGGCCAATGATTCAGATAGCAAGTGAAGCATGGAATCATAAAACGCATGAAACGAAACTCTCTACGCAAAATAAATGCGTCATGCCCCACATTCAATCACTGCTGTACCTAAGTCAGCCGTTTGCAAAGACATCCTTAAGCAGAACAATTAAGGCACCTAACTGGTAGAAAAGCGCGCCTTTTTGAGATGAAAATCATGGTGGTTGTCTTCAGCTACGGTATTTTCATTGTCTCTACACAGATCCAGTATACCTTGGTAACTTGGTCAAAATTGTTCATGGTTTGTTTGCGGCTTCGTTTCATCTTTTTGAGAAAAGCACACACCTATACAAGTTATTATATTTCATTGTCGCTAACTTTGAATGAAAGTTCTTAAAGTTGTTCATCATCCCTTGATAACTTTCAAACTTGTAAAAAATAGTTTGTTTATGGATTGTTTGCGGCTTCGTGTCATCTTTTTTAAGAATAGCACATCCCTATACAAGTTATTGTATTTCATTGTCGCTAACTTTGAATAAACGTTGTTAAAATCCTTTTCTTATCGGTAGTTGGGGAAGTAATTTAATTTGGTATCAAAGGCAAGATATTTTCAGAGTTGAAGAATGTCAGTTTTGCGGAATTCTTTCATCGAGTCTTATGTTCTTTTAACATTCAGAAAAACAAAGGATCGCGTCTGTGATCATTTTGTGTGTATATATGTTTAACTGATTACTGAACGCGCGACGTCACAAAGACAAAGCACGTCTATAGTGAACAACATACTAATCTTAAGATCAGTATATCAAGCGTTCTTGACACTGGGAAGTGTTGTCAACTAAGCTTAAAATCCCGTGTAATAAGTCCTTGTCTTTTTTGAAAAAGTGTCAACTAAGCGTTTCCCACTTTTTGTCATTCCGACAAGTTTGAGTCAGCTGCCTCTATATATATATTTCAATGACTGATATACAATTTGTAATGCTTACGTAATTTTATTTGAACAAAGGCCACCTCAGTAACGACTCCACAACAGTCGTCTTTCTCGGCAGGTCTTGTTTAATATTCACAGATAATCACCGACTCAGCTAACCATAAACTTTTACTTTTACTGCCACGATGCTTGGTAGGTGTGTCTATGTCTGGACCACAGCAGACTCGCAGTAAACACTCGCCTTCTCTTTTGCCCCTGATAGAACCTTAGCCTACATTTCCCGTACTCTTTTGGTCTTCAGTAGTTATGAATCACTCGAATAACCTAAAAACTATCAGCTGTAGCGCCTGGAAGATCCTTGAGATGTTCCCATTATTAGTAGGGTTCAAAAGCAAAGTAGTAAATACTCTTATTTACTACTTTGAGTTGTTACAACATTTCCCGCTCTTGTGAGATTAGCTTCTATATATAAAACATCACTTGTTACGCCTGTGAAATGTTTCTATTCTCGTACCAAAAACTCGGGAAGTACCCTAATTTGCCAACTGCTTCAAATTACTACGACATTTCCCGCTCTTGTACGTTCACAAGGCTTATCAATGACTTAGCTTCTATCTATAAACCATGCCTTGAAACGCCTGAAAAATGTTTCTATTTTAGTACCCAAAAAATGACAAAGTAGGAACTATTCTATTTAGTTACTATCTTGAGTAGTTGCTACAACATTTTCAGGTTTTGTGATCACAAGGGCTGATCAATGGATTAGATTATATCTGTAAAGCACACTTGAAACGCCTGAAAAAATGTTTCTATTCTGGTACCATACTATTCTGGTGCCAAAGTAGCCACTTCAAATTAGTACATTTCCCGCAAGGCTGGTCAATGACTTGGCTTCTATCTATGCACCATTACTTGTAACGGTTGATAGGCCACAGGCTTAACTAAGCAAACTACTTTCAGCTTAGTCGCCACCGACATCAGAGAAAAACGTTTGCGCATGCGTGAATGCTCATTTTCTCCTAGTATACATAACATTTCGGTGGTATACTTTGGTGGGACCAAGATATTATATAAATAAAGAACATATGTAAGAATTGGCCTTAAGTTTTAAGAACTGACCTTAAGTTTTGGCATTTTGTGAAGTCCAGTTGTAAGACAAGTGTGAAAGTAAAATTTGCATATTATTACAATAGTACGAAGACGTTTTTTGATAATTTGCATACAGAGTACGAGCATGCGCAGACGTTTTTCTCTGGTATCTTCGCCACCTGTTTTCAAGCTATTTTTAAATTCTTGTGTGCTCACAAGCGGAATAATCACCTGAACTGTCTATATAGAACATCACTTGTTACGCTTCTTAGAAGTTTCTATTCTGGAACCGCGAGGTGATACTGGTTGCAGTACGGTACACAAGGTTATGGAAATCGGAAACAGCAATCAGACAGATTATAATAAACTCCATACAGGAGAGTGGTGGTCATTGACTCTCAACTAGATCAAATCAAACAGTATCAGCGAGGCCGCGACGATCCTTTGTCATCGCCAGTCATACGAAATTGAAGATTAGTACGGCGAATAGATTATTTTGATTAGCTCGGCAGTAGTAATAAGATTTTTAAATAAGTTGCACGCAAGTTTCATTAGTTTTGTAGGAAAGACAATAAAAATGACAAAAAGGTTTGAAACAGCAAGAAGGGTTTCCCTTTCATAGGCATCACATTTTGGATAGTATTTGGCAACATTTCGTCACAAGTTTTTGTAACTGCGGTTGAAATATTTTCATTCAAATTCCAGTCTAAAATAGCTTATAAAATGCCTTTTTGCACTTAAAAGTAATGGGAATTGGTGGACAGCAAAAATTACAGATTGAAATACCATTTCCTTCATGGGTTAAGATAATTACAGGGAAAATATTTTAATTGGACATTGTCCTTTCTGCATTAATGGACACCAAAAACATTGGAAACATGACACCGACAACTTTTCAAAACTGTACTTCACTGATATGAGTTCTGTAGTTATTTCTTCCCTGGGCTGAAAGAAAATTTTGACGGCCATTAAATCTGTTGTTCACAGAGATCAATAAAAGTGTTTATCAACTTGATACTTGAGAGTTTTGGCCGCACAGGAAAAGATAGCTTTAGAAGTGAGATCACAATGCAGACGAAAAATTTATTCGCCTTTTTTCAAACAGGAATGAGTTCAAGACAAAATCAAGTCAAATGTTTTTGTGGTATCGTAAGATCCTGCAATCATGGTAATTATTCTGTCAGAACACTGAGATTCTACTTGATTGGCAAACGCCGGGTGGTCGATACAGATATATGCTTTGATTAGCATCCGTTTCGACCACCCGACGACATTATTCCCCTAGATCTCTACCTCTTCATTATTTTCGCTCAAAAAGGGAGTTTTAGTTCCCTGGTGACAAAGGAAACCCCCTCGCTCCCGGGCTACCACTCCTATCATACGTTCAACGCCTGTTTAACAGTATTTTCAAGGTAGTTCAGAACAGAACACGAACCATTCATTCTGTGCCTCCCACATGACCGGACCAACACTACCCGTAGAGTTTACTGGTGAAAAATGTGCCGCCCACTGTGAGATCACCACTTTTACGTCACAGAGTTATTGGCCGACGCTCAAAAATGGCGGTTATATTTGGTGTTCGAACTTCAGGTTTTAGAACTTTACACAAGATAATCTAACATAACGTGTAAAATAGTTTTGGCCGACACTTGAAATACAACTTCAGTGGTAAACTTTTCCAAAATCACGGCAACTCCGCGACAAAATTAAAATGCTAACTACCGGACACAATACACTCGAGTATTGTGTCATTTAGTTAGCATTTTTTTTGTCGCGGAGTTGCCGTGATTTTGGCTGTGAATAAAAAATTAAGGACAGTCAGTCTTTTAGGAAAATTATTAATAGAACTTTTTTTAGCATAATTCCAAGAGTCCTTTGAATTAATTAACGGAAAAAGATAAGGAATTAATGGTGTTTTGGCTTTACTTTGAGCATTGTTGAATTATGCTTTTGATCATTCCCAAATTCATGAAGAAGCCTCGAAAGTAATGAAGTAGAATAAAGAAAACTTGGAAATATGAGTCAATAAAGATAAGTACAAAACATGACACTTTGAAATCCTTTTGGGCATTGTATGGGCAAATATCTGTTGTAAATCGAAGACGTAGTTCTCAGGATTTTCGAAAAATGCACTAGGCTCGGCCACGCTAGACGGGAACAAACACTGACAATAACTAAAAGGTTGCGAATGACCTCGCCTACGGAGTTTGTTCCTGTTTCTCAATAATCCGGTCACTATTGGACTCTAAAAAGAAGTAGATCCAAAAGGGCTTACATTCCAGAGTTCTTAGATTTCGTCGTGGGAAGAATTCGAAATCTTTCATTTTCCGGCAGGCAAGGGTTGTTCATGGCTGAGAAAATGCTGGGTTTTCCGGCTGTCATATCTCTAACGACAATTAATTTGAGTTGAGGTAGAATCCCAAGGTCATATTTACAAAGAGCTGAGATGAAATTAGTTCTAATCTATGGATCTATAATCTAAGCTGATGGAAGTTTGATTCAGTAGGTAATAAAGTAACAACTATGCTTTGGAAATGATATATATTAAAAAAGCAACAACTAACAAGGATCAATAAAATATTTAGAATAAGAAAGAATATTTTCTTCTTATCCGTATTCTGCTTTTATTGATGGTTTGTCAGTTATTTTCTACACAAGCTTATTGTGGTTTTATTGCTGATTTTTTTTCTTTCCTTTCTTTTCATACGAGAAGAATTAATTATCATCACAGCTTACATACATGCTGGCTCACCTATTTTCTCTCGACTAGTGAGAAAGATCTAGATCCTGATTTATCTAGAATCTGTTTTGTTGAAAACGTCTTTTAAGGGCTTTTAATAATAATAATAATAATAATAGTAATAAAAATAATGATAATAATAAGTTTATATTAGTTCTTAAAGTTTATTTAAGTATATACATATTTAGTAGTTATTTATAAGTTTTTAGTTTTTACTAGTTCTTACATTATCTATTAGTTCATTTCCATTTTAGTCTAAGACATTACCTTTAGCTTAGGCTCGCAATTATTGTAGATTAAGAATGTTGTAATAAAGTCTTCCATATTGATAATAATAATAATAATGGAAACTTAGAGTGGTTTTCATTAACCCGTGAAATACACTTTAGCGTATTACGTCGTTATTACACTCGGTTCTTTTGTTTTTCATTGCGTCTATATATCTGACCATTACACTCTAATTAGTACACTTTGTTTCACGGGTTAATGAAAACCACTCTAACGTATTTTACTTAATTTAAATAATAATAATAATATTAATAATAATAATAATAATAATAATAATAATAATAATGATGATGATGATGATGATGCTAAAAACACTACTACTTGCTGCCGCTACTACAACCACTAACAATAATGTTAATAATAGATTACTGATATCTTTACGTGTTGGAAAACGGATCCGCTTTTCAAAGCGCTCATCGCCTTATGAACCCAAAACGCAGCAAAAAAGGAAGCAAATTCTTCCACTCCTCCACGCACAGAGAGAGCAGAGACACAGACACACCACACGTTCAAGAAAATGCGTCATCTAAAGAAACACCCCCAACACTATCGGAAATTACTATTTGGGTTTTCAAGTCCGGATGTCCTCGTCTTCTTGGTGACCATATTCGTTTTTTATCATGTTTTTTTTATGTTGAAGAATACATGTCCCGTTGACATGAACATTCCTTAAGAGTCAGCGGAAACAGAAAGTTCTGCCACCTATGGCGAGTGGTAGAAAAGGACAAAGCAAGTTACTTGAAACTCTAGTTAACTGAAGACGGGGGACTTATAGTTCATATCACTATAAGTGATCTCATCGATAAACTTTAAAAAATTATAAAAAGGAAGGCTAAAGAAGATAATGTTAAAGGGGATTAGGCTGGGGACAAGACCGTAGGCTCTTTATCAATGAGTGGGGCTAATGTCTACAAAATCCAGCGCCCACAGAGTTTAAAATTTTAAACACGATAAATGTCATGACCCTCGAGGGGATATATTTCGCTGTTAAACATCAATGGGAAAGCTTATTCATGGCTATAGAGCTAAAAAAGGGTCTTTGTCTTTGAACTTTTTTAAAACCTAAGTTCATGTAGGCAGGGCTTTTTTTTTTAATACAGATAAAACGTGCCAATTTTGGCACGTTTTTTGGGATATTTTACGAGGGGGGAATGGAATTCAGAGAGACAGCATTAGCTACGTTATTTTTGAATAACTTTTTGGTAGGGCTTGGAGAGGGGGAGGGGGAAGGGGGGAGGTGGTTAGAAAAGTGATGTAGTGATGTTTCAACTTGCAATTGAATCTCGTGATACCTATTAGGAAATCAACGTATCATCTTTAGGTCTACGTCACGCTGTTGTATCTTCCAAAAGACATGTCGGTCGGCGGTCTTTCAAACCTAAGTCCCTCCTACTTCCGCCAGTGCCGGAACTCCGAAATAAGACATTAATCAGCAGGCATACGAAGAGAAACAAAGTATTGGGCTGGCCACAGTTGAGTCTGAGAGGGAAACCCCCAAATCTCTTTGCTTTCTCGTCGGCTTAACCAACGCAATAACAATTTATCTTTGGAATTAAAACGTATATAGTTCAAATGTTGCCTTTGGTATACGTGATTGACACAGTCAAAGCGAGTGGGCGAAGAAACGATGTAAAAACAACACTAAAACGACAATAATTATCAACAGAAACCCTTTAATATAGTATTGAATTTAATTCTATGTTTGGTATCAAATAGTCTATACTTTTAAAAGCCAACGATACAAGATAGATTCTTCTGTTTATTGACTTAAACTAATAAAATAAATGATTCAATAGTGCGGTATTGGCACGTTATGTTCTCGTATTCTTATAAATATATGATTATTCGATGGTATAAAGTATATCTTGGTATAACTTAACATTTGATATAAAAAGTGTCTTCTATTTACATGTATTTTCAAGATTCAATTTATAATTATACAGGCAAAAGAAATTCTTTTAGTGTGTAACGAGATTAAAAGTTTTTCCAACTACGTTGCCTCAACTTGGTGTTAACAGAATTTGATCAAGTGAATTAAAATTTTGAAACCCGAAAAGACGCTTAAAAATCAAATGAAAACCTTCTGTAAGCCCTCTTTACATAAATTATATCTATCATCGTGTTGTGTAAATACTCTCTCGATTACTGGCAGCTCTCTTGATAAATATAAAAGTAACTTTGACAGTGATAGCTGTCAACAAGAAGTAAAATTCAATCTAGACCGATAGCTACACAACCTTAAAAAAACCAAGAGCTCGATTGAAAATTTGTACTGAGAACTGCTATTTAGTACATTATTCTTTTCCCGTAATTACATGGATATCATAGCTAATAAAATTACCAATTACAAGTTAATGATTTTATAAAAATTACTATTACAACTGCTGCTTTTTCTGACTTATAAAGTCAAGGTTTTTCCGCTTTCCAACTTTTTTGGATTTGCTTTTATCTTGTCTCTTCTTTTTACACGATACACAGTTAGCTGCTTTTCGGCATCCCGTTATGGGCAAAAAGCACCACAAACACGGCAAAAAGATGGAAAACACAGCCAAGCAACCCCATCGGGGTATACATGTTTTCAGAGGTCCACTGCAGGAGCAAGGGTCATCGGCGATTCGGCCCTCGTCCTCAGAGTCCTTCGTACAGTGATAAAACATTCCTTTGACACAACACATACATGTAGCATAGTCCACAACTTCGTCTGTTTCAAGTCCACATAAACACTTTTTCGACGGGTTATAAAAGTCTTGTTCTTCACTGTTCTTTTCGCTGTCCTTCCAGGACTCTTTTCCCGACACATCAGCCGAGTTTAAAAACTTTGTTGTCACGGTAGAACTATTCGGAGAGTTCGAATGAAACTGGACAATACACTGCTTGGGGTCGTAATATTCATTTTGAACACGTCTACCCAAACCAGATACCGTCTTTCCCGAGTCCTTAGGAAAATCTTTAACCCAAACTTGTTTCAGAGTTCTTGGTGGAAGCAAAGGTGCCGGTGATTTAGCCAGCGGTGAAAGTTCGCAATAGTCATCTTCGCTTTCGCTGGTCACACTAGGTTTAATCTCTGAAGTCTTGGTCTTTGTTGATGTTTTTTTCGCACAGTCCGCAATACGAATATGTTTAGATTGATGGATATTATTTTTACGAAGTTGCTTATAAACTTTAGGATCAACTATTTGGAAAGACTTTCCACGTCCAATAACAAACGGGTAATATTCTTCGACATCACTTTCGTCCGCAGTAGTCGAAAAATCCGTACAATCTTTTTCTCGCGGTAATGTCTTTACAGAGAACGATGTGTAGTAATTATAACCTCTAGCTGGTGTTGACGAGAGCCCCTTAATTCGCTCGCTTTTCATTTTCAGTTACACCAGCCACTGTAATCGTGGTGTATAATCTTCGTAGTTGAGTTCTTTGTGGGATTTCTTCGGGAACTGGAGTTCTGTTTATAGCGAGTGTTCCCACGGAAATTACTAAACGGAATAAATGAACTATGGCGCTGAGAGAGCTTTAAGAATGGGGATTGGTCTTTCCTAGCTTGCGTGGTACTTCCGATCAGCGGCCTTGCGAAACTGGCTTCCTTTATCTTGTGTGCCAATCAATTTCTCTTCGCTAAACCACACTTTTCCCGCGAATTTCCTTGGTTCAAAACCCCTGATGATGACAAAAACTTACTTCCCAATTGTGTTCCATTCATGTGATTGTGTATGGGTAGAGCGCTGTAATAAATTAAGGGCGCAGCTTCTAGTAATGACTCAGAGGGATTTTGAAGCTTGTGTCCACATCAACTGATGTATCCTTGAAATATCCTGATCAGCGATCTGTCGGAATGTTTACTTGAACGAATGTTTTTCAGCCGTCTTTGAGAGTACTCTGTCTTGCGTAACTGGCAATTTAATAAGAGTCGGCAAACCCGTGATTAAAATGACTTGAAAGCCTCACCCTTTCTGTTGCGTCCTTTTGTATTAGTTTGTTTGAGCAATTTCTTTCGCTCAACCTGATTATTCTCTCTATTGTAATCCAACCTTCGAGCCCTTCTTGTGATAAAACTGTATTAACCGGAAGTAGTGGTATGTTGAACTCGGCCAGTTCCGGTACAAATGACAACTGACGTCACTTTTAATCACTCGTCGCTTGCCAAACTCTTCGAAAACTCATATTCCTGGGACTTTGTGTCCAAGCTGAACCGTAAACTTCGGTTGATGGAATCAAAGTATACCGAAAAATACAAAGGAGTTGATCACAGAGACACTCGAAAGCCCATTAAGTGTTCTCTCATTATATCTTGTTGGGGTAGATTAAGATGCAAATCATAGGCTATACAAACATAAGACAAAGCACTCCAACACACTCCGGATGTTCCCACCCAGTTACAGATGACAGATGACAGTAACGTATTATCTACGATTGGTTGATTGCTTTACAAACCGCACATGAGCTTAATGCCCTCTCGGAAGATGACACTAGGCTTGTCATCGCCGACCAGCGTCGATTTGAGCCATCGGATTTTCGTGAACATCAAAATTGTAGACGGAAAAAGCCATTGATCGGAGAAAAAAAAAACTAGACCTTTAAAAATGAAAGCGTTAGGTGATGTTAGTGTTCGAGTAGGAGTTATGTGGGTGTTATAATTAAGAAAAAGGACAGTTAAGGGGCTGGTGGTTTTGAACAAAGGAAGAAGGATTGATTTGTGCCGAAGGTCCGTTACAACACGTAAGCATAGGATTACACTTTGCGGTTTTCACAAAATGGGCAGAAGATTCTAAAACTAATAGACAAATTAAGGTGATGATATGATCACGTCTTGACAGTGGAAATAGGCAAAGCAATCGAACACTAATCACAACAATCCTACGCGTTGTCTTTGAATCGTAAATAAAACTTTTCCATCAGGACGTTAGACACATAAATATAATTATATCCAAGCTGAAAGATGACTTGAAACGGCTTACGTACAGCCGTTCAGACTGTTATTTCCTGCTCTGCTCGGATTCCACAGTCAATCCATTGGATATCGAGTCCGCTACGTGACAAATATTCTCTTCGGGGCAATAAACATCAATATGTAAAACAACTTTATAATCGCAGAAAGATCTAGAGGTACAACTTGCATTTGACCTTTTTGGTATAGAATATGGGACATTGAGTTCAAGAAAAATAATTAAATTATCGCAAAATTATTTTTACTTCACTCGACAAAAACGACCAAAAACAACAAAAGTTTAATTGAAATATGCTGAATTAGTCAAACAATTAAGAGGATAATATCTATTGTTTTTAAGTGATTGTTTTCGCCTTGGTGTAATAATGTTTAATTAAAGTCCAAAGTAACTCAGTCAGCAATTTCGTTTCACTGTAAGATCTCTTTCAGGCAGCTTAATAGCCACCAAATTCAAGGAGCCAATTCGCATTACGAAATGATAACGGTTTTCTGTGATTCGTAGGAAATATTGCACATAAATAAGTCGACATTCTCCAATTTTGCTGATAACTTTCGAATCAAAACTCCTGAGTCAGTCGAACGACCACCAAAGATCACCACTTCAAATTTAAATGAATAAAACGGAATGAATTAATCACTCATTTCCCATTTCATTTCGTGCAGTTTATTTCCTCCAGTTGTGTCGTTGCATCCGCTCATCTCCTCGACCCCAGCGTGTATGTGGGGGATGGTCTTAGTAGCTGCGTGTCATTCTGTTAATTGAGGTGACCTCTTGATACACATTTATGTACGTTCAATCCAAATAGCTAATCTCATCCAGTGTACAGCGGCTGAAGTTTGTGTATGTTATGGCGCCAGCAAGACTGCACGACCGGATATGTGTTTGACATACGGTTCAAATTGGGGCAAGATAATATTGTTACAAAACCGTACAATAAAAGTGAAAAATACCCTTTGTAAATGAAGAATTCATAATCATTACGACCACGACGCGCACTGACATATTTACAGAGATTCAAATTATAACTTGAAATGACATTTTAACGCTGTTTGTGGTACCCCTCCCCTGGTGACAAAGGTACAATATGACTGCCGAACCGTATCAAACAAACCAAGAATTTCTCCGAGATTTCTCTATGAAGCCTTTTCCTACATCATGTCACAAGGAATTTTCATCTAGAATTTCTTCTTGTGGATTTTTATGCAAAAAATAAAAAATAAAAAAAAATAAATTAATTAAATAAATAAATAAATAAATAAACTTTATATAATTTTTGCTTGATTTTCGTTGGCAGCATTAAGTATTACAGCCTTGCAACTATTTTAATACAACCTCTAAACCCCCTTAAGTACTCTGATCTGATCTAAGCGTCTCGACAGGAAATACGACTTCTAAGCAAGACCTGTGCCCGTTCTAATTCGGTATCTAATGATTTTATTGGTTAGCTTCGGTGACTGACCGGAAAACTGAAATGATAGGAGGCAAAGTGCTTAGCCAAGACATGTAACTCGTAAATGATTCTATTATTATGTAACAGAGATTGTCTTTGACTGCCAAACATCCCTAGTACCGTAAGGAAGTGGATCTAGGCCAATAATTTGAATCTGTACAAAATTTAGAACCCGTCCAGGTTTAGTAGAGTCACGTGTCGATTCCCACCTGAGATGCTGCCATGTGATCATGCTAACTCTAACCAGCTGAGAGGCATTAAATTTTCCAGTCGTTTGTAATTATGGCTTGTCTCCTTCACAGCTGTTATTAATCTTGCTCCCATTCCCCTGCGGCCCATTCTGCGGGAATGAACCGCAGGGGAATGGGAGTGAGACTAAAAACGACAGCGAAGGAGACCAGATCATGGCCGGCCCTATGTTCAACCACTTTTTTCTTCTACCTGAAAACTATTGACAATTGAATCCAATACATATTCACTACTTGAACCACTATCCTATTTATGTCAGTCCAATTTTCATAAAATTGTATTTAACTGAGTTTGAATTTAAATTGTATTTATCACTCAAGCAGTTGTAGACATAACTGGGGCCCAAGCCCCTAGCGCCGCTATGCAGGCTACTGAACGATCAATTTCGTTACGCTTCACATTAAAGAACAACTGGATTTGGTTTGCTTTGAGTTCTTTCTCGGTGTTACGTCAGTTCAAAGATGGCAGACCCAGGCCAAATTGCAATCTTGACCAAAGATCGTGCGTAAGCGCAAATATTTCCATAAGTTGGCCTCGGTATGTGCGATTTTACTGATTATCTGGAATTATCAAGCTATCTTGTGAAGCATCACTATTTTATACAAAAAGAACTTCAAACAAACAAACAAAAATAACCCAATAAGAATTTGATTCTGGGAAACAAATTGAGCATACGTGCGTCAACATTTTTCATTTACTGAGCATTCAAGTCCAGACAAAAACAACCAGAACTACATGAGCTAGAACGTTTGGCTCTACCATTTAGCAAACTAAATCTAGGAATTAGTATTAACGTCATAAACGTTGAGTCAAAAACCCCATAAAAACTAATTCATGAAATTTGGTGGGTCTAAAGACTTTTTATCACTGTAATTAACTGTCAGCACGATTCTTTTTCCTTGATGTTTAAGTTTTAGGGACCGCGAGCATTCACCACCCCCCCCCCCCCCCCAAACAAAAAAAAAAAAAAAAAGGAGGCGGCGGAGGAGACGAGAGAAGAAAA
>JAAAQI020199327.1:0-21330 GCA_011800005.2 Stichodactyla mertensii
TGTCTGATGAGTGCGTGAGCACGAAACTCGGAGTAACAGGAATTCTTGTCTCTTCATTTTATCTTTTCTTATACATAACATTTATAAAAATTTTAAATTCATTGATGGACTATCATTAATTACTTCATTTAAACGTCACATCCACTTTTTTTATCAGATATTATTACTTATAATCAAGTATAAATGATTCTTTTAGCAGAAACTATACCAATGTTT
Source organism: Stichodactyla mertensii (assembly GCA_011800005.2). Taxonomy (NCBI): domain Eukaryota; kingdom Metazoa; phylum Cnidaria; class Anthozoa; order Actiniaria; family Stichodactylidae; genus Stichodactyla; species Stichodactyla mertensii. Next base: position 217 of record JAAAQI020199327.1, read on the forward strand.
CAAAGCATGTACTCCATCCGTAGAGTTTTGAAATCTTCACTCCGATTAATTCTGCACTGTATAACTGTAAGCGATTCCAACACATAGCACCAAACCAACTGCTACGACAAACAGATGAAATTTGAACTCCACTAGTTTTCTTCGACCTTGGCGTAAAACTTGGTTGTCTTTCTCCAGTTTGTCCCCAATCTCGGCCAAAATTCTTCCAACCATTTGAGTAGGCTTAACTCTTGCGAGTAACATTGGGCGGGGTGGTGCGTGAGGTCGTGCTATCCAGTTATATTCTAAGTGGTCTCCGACCCTCGCAAGACGCTGTCCAACATAACTGATAGTTGGGTTTACATTTACTTCAAGACTTCTCTCCATGGTTCTGGCATTTAACGTGGCTTTAACTCCTGCACTTTCTTGTTTATTCGTAGAAGAAATAATTTTTAATTGTCCTCAACCTTACCTTTATCTTGTCTGACTTTGGTCATAACTCGGTGACTTCAGTCACAAAACAGCGATACCCAACCAATTAATCAGCCAGTATATATCCGACGATTATGATTTAACGATATGATAAACACTCCTGCTTCATTCGTCGTGGTACTTGAAAAAAAGCTCAGTTTTTGTCTGTGGCGGCTCAATTTCCAGATGGCTCAGTTACCAGGTGGTTGAAGAATTCGTGCTCATTTAAGTACGGGTGCAGTTTTTCTAACTTTCTGTAATAGGCCCAGCGTACAGATGAAGTGGCTTTTATAGCTGTAACATTAGTAGAGAAGCTATATATTGGGCTGATTCGGTCCCTTGCGGGAATATCCAGTAATTAATGACAATAAAGTAACCTTTACGTCAAATGCCGCGGGGATTTTTTAGTGAGTAGTGTTCCTTAAATCGTCAACATTACGTATAATTCTTCAACATGTTCGAGCTTGCCTTTCTGTTTGCTTTCCTGTATTTCGCGTTGTTGAATAGTTGTGCTATGGTCTTCTTATATAGATAAACAAGCATGGAAGTAGCTAATAACAAACAGTTAAAATCTACAAACAGCCGATCACTACCCAAGCTGCTTTGGGGTTCTTCGGAAAAGATGAAAAACTTTATCAGTATAATTTCAGATGTCAACTAAACATCGTAACAAATGACAATAACTTTTGCAGACCAACCCGACTCGGCATGGGATCCTAAGTCAGCCGATTCTTTTATTTATTACCTTTAGAAAATAATGCTTTTACGTGCTCAATAGCGCTGCCCGTCGGGTCTAAAAATAGCCCTCTTAATAGATGCATAACTCAGACAAACAAAATTGTACTGAAAAGAACACGGAGAAACATGCATTTGATTTCGTTGTATTTTATTTTATTTTATAAAACATTACTTATTTTTAAAAAAGGTGGCATTAAAAACCAAACGGCAGAAATCGGACTCAAGAATGAAAAAAAAAATTTTTTTCTGAGGTTTGTTTCTTTGAGTTGTGACGTCGGCTGATGCGCAGCGCTATTTTTCTTTATTTTTGGCGGTACCTTTTCGGATACTCTTAGGGGTACGTATTCGAAAGATTATAAAATGCCGAAACACTCCAGGGGCGGCCGACAACAACAGAGAAAGGAAAGGAGGCCAAGCAAAGCCTGGAATCGGTAGCTTTGTGAAAAGCCGAAATCGTCGGATTCCTTTAAGTTGAATATGGCTGCGCTTTTTGATTGACAGTTTCTTTTGACATATTGATCGAGGAAGTGTTAATTGCCTCCTATATTACCAGAAATTTCATTCGAAATGGTATGATTCAAGACTATAAAGCGGTTTTTCTATTTTAACGTTGTTATAAAAAGACTCCGGAAGAGTTTTGTATCGCTTGTGGCCAATGAGGTTCGACCTTCAGTCCCTGTGTAAAAAAAATTACAACGCTGACCTTGGGAAGAAACGAGTAAATACAATGTCTAAAGTTTTTAAAAAAATTGTTAAACGGTCTAGTTATAATAATGTGAAAGAAGAATGATATAAAAATATGTATTTATATGGTTTAGTTTCGCAGCAATTCGTACTTCGAAGGGACTCTGTATTTATTATTGAAATCCAAGATGAAGTTTATCAACTTCCCATATGGTCTAGTGGTTAGGATCCGGCGCTCTCACCGCCGTGGCCCGGGTTCGATTCCCGGTGTGGGAAATAAATACTTTTTTTTTTATCAAGTCTTTTTATAAATTCTGGAAGAGATTATAATCCGACTTAAGAATATTTTGATACACGGAATATAACTTTCTTATGAGTTCAAATTATTTTTGAAAGTTAGCATTATCCCATGCTGCTTTTCAGGATTGAAATAAGCGTCGCTCAAGTCACGTGTACGATTTCGTATGCTCAAAGCTCGACATACCGCGTTCGACAGTCATCAAAGAAGAAAGGCTAGATCTATTCGACTGCTTTTGAAATCAAAGCTTCGTATATCTAGAGATGTCTGATTTGGCGCACAAGGAAAGATATCCCTGGAATTCTCGAGAGATCGATGTATTGATCGCTCTCTGGGATAACGAAGAGGTCTTATACAATACGCGATGTGTCGACTACTTCAAACGCGACAAACGAATCGAAGCGTTGGAGAGAATAAGCGACACGCTGAAAATACCAGGTCAGAAACTTAGCCTCTGGAGGCACATTAATGATTTTACCTTTGTTCTAAAAGCTGGTCAGTCTTCTTCAAACATTCGTCTTCAGACATTCGTCTTACCTTGAAAACGTTGAAACTTGATTACGGTATTTTGCATTTGGCGTTAATTTGCATACTTGAAATAATAATAATAATATTTATTACTTATATTGCGCAATTTTAGCATATGGATATGATCAAATGCGCATTACAACAATAAGAAATATAACATATTTACAAGTAGTAAAAATCTAATCTAATCTAATCATCTTGGAAGAAATGACCAGTGAGGTCACTTGAAAACTGAGTGCTAAGGCTGCATTATTTACATATGGCTGGGGGGGAGAGGCAGGGGAAATTCAGGGGGGATCTGAAAATTTTCTTATCAGTTAATGGAGGGATTTCAATTTTTTGGAACATTGAGGGGGGCATGCAAAATGTTATTAGCCTACCCTGGGAGGATACATAATATTTTTTTTTTACAAGGGGGGAACTTAAAATTTTCCTTGTATATAAAAATTTCACCTGCCCCCCCCCCAGCTATACATGATGAATGCAGCCTAAAATATCTCATTTATCATTTCTGATGATGGTTTATTAATTTCTTAGTAATTTTTTATATATACAGTTCCAGAAATTCGCAAAAAGATGACCAATTTACGGACATATTATGGCAAAGAACTATGGAAAGAAAAAAAGGCTCAAAAGAATGGGGAGGAGACAGATCCATCAAAGATGTACACATCCCGATGGCAGTTTTTCAAGCAATTAAACTTTTTGCGTGATAATTGTAATCCTAGACATAATTCTAAGACTGATGACTTGAATGAACCATCTGATGGAGATCAATTTGCAGATGATGATGATGACAATAATGATGGTGATGCTTGGGATGAATCAAACCTTCTTGCATCATTAGCTTCAGTTAGTGATGAAAAAGAGGAAAGCAAAGAGGAGACAGGAGGTGGGAATTCTGGGCTGATTGAGCTTACAGAAAATGATTCTTCTTTTTCTCATAAAGATAGTCCCTCCTCTAAAAGGAATGAAAAGCGAAAGAAGTCTGGGGAAGATATAGAGAACATAATTGCCAAGCTCAGAAGAACCTCTAAAACTGAAATGAGAGATGATCAGCAGAGAAATCAAAGAGCATCAATTACAGACCTTAAATCAAGTAATCCTGATATGGTGTTTGCACATCATGTTGGACTTACGTTGATGAATATCAAAAGTCCAAAATTTAAAGACTTGGCAAAGTTGAAAATACAACAGGTTCTTTATGAGACTCAGTATGGGGAGGATACAACACAGTCGACAGTGCAAGTACAAGCTTTTCCAATAACAGGACTGCAAGTAAACACTCAATGAATTTTACTTACAGGCAACCCTTTGTAATGACTATTATCTTCATGGAGTTTGAACACCTTAGTATGTACCAAGAACATCTTATGGAATGAAGGTGTATATAATATATACATATATACCATAAAAAAAAGGAAGAGATTTATTGTCTTTACTTGCCTACCCTTATACAGGCCTGCATTATCATCAAGGAAACCTAGAAAGTTTAGGATACTCCCATGTAAATGATATCATTTTTTTCATTGAAGGGAATGTATATTTTTAATGGACAGTGTAAATAGGATATATACCTAGTTTTAGAAGTCATCTGTTTAAGTATAACATCCTTGCTTTGATGACTGCCTGATATTTGTTTTTATAGCTTGCGTGCAGCCTAGATAACCTGCAGACACATACTCTTCTATAGCAGAGGTTATAGCTAGCTGCACTGCATGGCTGCACTTTGCAGGCTAGGATTATCTGTTCCAATTCATAGTGTCCTTAGGTTTTACAATGTTGCTTTGATTGTTGAAAACATTATTATAGTTTTGATTTACATCTCTCATTTGTATTAAAGTATCTTTTCAAGAATCAGGTCTTCATCCTTGCCCTTCAGTTTGAAGTAATTAGGTCAAAGATGGGAAAGGGTGTTTCATCACAATTTGCTGAGAGTTTTTTAACCCGGAGAGTTTTTTTAACTGACTTTGATGTGTGTTTGGATAGTGGATGAAACACTCTTTCCCATTTTTGATCTATAGCCTCTCAAAAACAAATATGAATAATTCTTGGAGAAAATCAAAGCAAAAGTAGGTCACATTTTATGTAAATTAAGATGGTGTATCCAAACCACTGTCACAGTATGATTATAGTGATTTCTTTGTTTTCTCCTTGTTAATTATTCATGAGTTTGAGTTCTAACTAAAGTTCATATGCAATAACAGTTTGTTTCTTGCAGTATCTCAAGCATGGTTTGTGCCTAAGGGAATTTTTAATGACATATCAGTTGTTATAATTTTTTATTTCACTACATTTTTATATTTCATATTTCATTCTTATAATCATCCCATTTCTAGATATTTATGAAAATAGTTATTGGGATATATTATAAGCTGCTCCTTGAGATTACGTTATTTTCTTATGTTACATCAACAAAAAACTGACAGTAACATTTCAGTTTTTTAAAAGGTAAAAGGAATGTTAATATAGATTGGCAACAAACCCACATCACGTAGACCCACCCCTTTATAAGCCCTGTACCAACGGGGATCACACATGGTTATGTTACGTATTTGATCAGATATAATTCTAAAATTCCGCATATTAATCTAGAAAAAAATGTTATTTTCTAAACAGTAGATGAAATATGAAAAAGCATCTATTTAATAATGATGAGCCATATTTTATTTATACATATTTCATTTCCAAAACGAAAGCTTGATGTCACAAATGACGTCATGTAAGGGCCCAGACATGCGCAGTGTGCGCATCTAGAAGGACCCCCAGCATCGTTGGTTGGCAAGAACGCCATTGCTGTAATCATGGCGGACTTAAATAGCAGTCTAACAGCCATGGACTGGCTGCCCAAGCTTAGTGTTGGCTCGGCACTTAGCGGTCAACAACTAAAGAATAACAACAATAATAATGAGGCATGTAAGGACAAGCTAGGTGCACGAAAAGCTCCCGGTTCCCCGCTCGACCCCGGAGCCGTTCTGGACGAAACGGAGGCAAGACAACACCAAACCAGAGAGAGCAAACCTCCGTATTCCTACGCTAATCTTATCACTTTTGCAATAAATAGCTCTCCGAAGAAAAAAATGACCTTAAGTGAGATTTACCAATGGATATGTGATCATTTTCCGTACTATAAAGACGCTGGGAATGGCTGGAAGGTAAGTTTGGAGTTCGCGTTTCTCGGTCTCCTTGCATGATGCATACGGTATTCCGTAACCCCGGTTATTTGTTTTGTTCCGACTAGAATTCCATACGACACAATCTATCTCTTAATAAGTGTTTTATGAAGGTCCCAAGGAGTAAAGATGATCCTGGCAAGGTAAGTCCTTGGATTTTTGGAGGAAAATTTGAGTAGTAAATAAACGTTGTGATCTTGGAAATAATTAAAGTGATGGCTGTTCTATAATTCAGGGATCGTACTGGGCCATCGACCAAAACCCTCAGGAAGAAAACTTTCCTGCAAGACAAAGCAGGAAACGAAAACCAAGCGATTCTAGGGTAAGGAAAAAGTATTATGTATATGAACTATAAGCGTAAAATGTTGACACGACGTACAGATGATATTTTGAGCTTATATTGTAACACTGTATGGTCCGTCTTGTCAACACTCATCATTACACCCAAAATACAGGGCTGGACTCGACGTGATTATTTTTATAATGGATTTATCATCGATTCCTGTTTATCCTTCCTTGAAAGCAATCGTGGAAATGAAATTATCTTAATCGGTAAGTCGATCACAGATCAGTGAGCTTTTAAAATGGCGGGAATTAGATTTTCGAAGAACGAATTTCACCTTGATTTTTCAAACGATTTCTCAGGATGCATGCTAAAGTGCTACCTTTAAAGGGCACGGATAATTTGACTGGATTTTAAAGCCTAAGGATGTTCTCGAGAGCTTTAGAGAATTCCTTATAGCACTTGATGTCTTCAGTCTGGCTTCATCATCCTAAAGTCATGCCTGACTGTACTTTATTACGGTGAAATATTTACTAAACATATTAAGTCCCACCAAAGCGCGTGTTGTGTTTGAATTGGTCCAGCGTGCTTAAACTTCAATGAATCTGCATGACAATGTCCAGCTGGTTATTATTCAGATTATTCATTGTCTTTTTAGTGTTATTTATGTAAAGGGTATGAATAGTTTGATAAACTGTATTTTTGTGTCCGTAGAATTCTATTCTTTTCCTCTAGTCTGATTTTGCAGACGTTTCTAATTACAGTTGTAAGTTCTCAAAATAAGATCATTTACTGACATATATTTTATGGAAATGTCTGAGATATAAGTTATTTATATTTTTTTATAGCTACATTCTTATATTTTTATTGATACATTTCAAAAGTATGTTATTTAATAGATCTTGTGTAATACTGTTTCATAAAAGCAATCCATACAGTACCGCATCAAGAGGAGAGGTATATATTTAATATATGCTAATTGAAAATAAACTGATAAAAGCTCACATTCCAAAATAGGTTTCAGCACTGAAAGCTCTCAACCATTTTTTTAGCATGGACTAGAAATAATGGAAAGTTATAGTGCTCAGAAAGGAGGTTATTCCGGGCGAAAGACCCTTGGAAATAAATTCGGAAAAATTAATTTCCTACCTCCCTGGGATTCGAACCCACTACCTTCGGATTTGTACTACCGGCGCTCTACCAGCTGAACTACAAGGTCAGACTGGGAGCAGGCTGGGGTGAAATAGATGTTAGGTTGCGGTATCATTTTTGTAGCATATTGTTAAAAGCCAGAGGCAATTTATGAGTTATTTGGTGAAAACCATTAACATAAGGCTCATTCTGATAATTATTCAAAACTACATTAGCATTGAAAGCATTGAAAGAGAAGATATAAATAGTATATTGGTCAAACATAAGAATGTATATTAGGGTTTCATGCTGAGAGGCTTCAGGTTTTGAATCCCAGTTTTTAAAGGGGTATCACCCCATTTGAATATTCTGTGCTCACTACATGTTATCCAAGGACTTAAGTGGTTAACCAGTGTGGGTAACCAAGAGTGATTAACCAGAATCAAAAGTTATAATCCATCAAAAAATGAAAAGTTTCAAAAAATGATTTTCTGTTCAAAAATGTTAATTAATAGATTACTGTTTAATACTCAAGCAGGGATGTATGAGCCAGAGGGCTAGGGGAAGCTGTAGCCCCTTTAAAAAATCATGAAGAAATAAGTAAAAAATAAACAAAACTTATGGCAAAGAACAAGTAAACAAAATAAAAAAGAAACTAAAGAATTTGGAATTTATTTTGAATTGTAAGAGTTAGTACATGGAAATTCATGTATTAGCTGCCCCTCGCCTAAGATTACACTCCTACATCTCTGTTGAGAAAGAATTTATATTTTGAACTAAAAAGTCACTAATATTGGTCTATTACTCTGTATGACAAAATTTCATCTGATAGCCATCAGGAAACGTGTCTAGATTTCTGTTGAAGATTAGTTTTAGTCTGAAAGAGCAAATTTGTTTATAGTAATTGTAGTCATTCCATAAACCTGGGCACTACTATTTAATCAAATAAAAATTATTAGACACTAGGTTTATTGGAATGACTCTTAATATACTCCTACTGATCATGCTTTCAATTGCTTTTTGAATATAATAGCAAGGATATTTGCATAGCTATTGCCATTCAGGACATTTCATTTAAAATGATCTTGGAGCACATTCATATGGGTGTTGAAATACAAGACACATCTCTACTGTTGTGCTGAAGAGTGAGTTTGGAATTGGGTAGAAATGTACATAGCAATGCATTAGCCAGTTTGGTTTGTCATGTTTTATACATGAATCTCTGGCTCAGATACAAGGGGTTACATTATCTTACATTATGGTGTTAATAAATTGATGCTGTCTCCTGATTTTTTATTTATTATTAATAATTTTTATTATATAAACTACAGTGTTTTACAAGGATTTCTACCACTGAGAAATGTCGCATCTCAGCACATGTAAAAAATACGATATTTTTCACATGTGAAAATATCAACCAATTGAAATTTTATTCAGTGATAGAAATCCTTGAAAACACTAGTTTATATAATAAACAGAAAAATACATGGACGCTTGGAGATATGGAATTTATCTTCTCGTGTTCAAATTTGATATCTCACTCGTTCGCTGCGCTCACTCGTGAGATATCAAATTGAACACTTGAAGATAAATTCCATATCTCCACATGCCCATGTATTATTCTCTATTTCATCCATAGCTTTCTCCCTATGGAACAGAGGAAAACCAATGGTCCCCTAACAGTAGTCAAGGATCCAATACATCTTCTCCAACTACTCATTCTCCAACACTTGCATCATTACATGGGGATAATTTCTATACTTCATCTCCTAATAATCAGTCATATCTTGGAACTTCACCCAATTCATCAACTAGTATCCATTCTGGAAGTGGCATGCTAGGTAATGGTGCACAAGGTGGATTGACCAGTTCCAATAACTTTGGGGAACCACCCCATAAGATTTTCCCTGAAATTGCATTTGAAGATCTTAGTGCTTCTTTCAAGAATTTATACAAGTCAGTTTTCGATGCTTCACAAAGTAGCAACAGTTTTGGTAAGTGGCTTGTTGAATAATGAATACAGATTTTATAGGTGTGAATGTTGTGTGTTACACCTTCATTACATACAGTCACAAGTTTTTCCATATGTGGTGCAAAAAGGATTGCACATTATTCTCTTTGCCCAACCCTCTTTATTTACCATACAGTTACTCCAACAAGTCATTCTTGATTGTTTAGATTAAATTGCTTACAATATAGGTAGAGCAGTTGCGCACTAAATTTTGCAGTGAAAGGTGGTGTCAGAGACCCAGCTTTTACTGACCCCCTGCTTTGTTTTGTGTTCTTGTAGGAGCCATGAGTTCTGACCCTGCTGCTCAGAATATTCCTACTTCATTATCTCAAGCTAGCCAACAGCAGCAAAATTTAAAGCAAAACATGGAGTCACTTCTTGAAAGTATGAACAAAGGAAACATACAAAATATAGACTTGGGCCAGTGGCAGAACCTTATGGATAGTATGAAAGATATTGACTTTACAAGCATTGGCTTGGATGCAGGCCAGTGGCAAGAACTAGCATATTCTTTCAGTCAATATTTATCTCAGCAGAACTTATTAGAAAGTAGCCAAATGCAGTCAAGTCAAGGATTTGGACTTCTGCAAAGCCCAAACACCCCTGTACAACACGGCAGTCCTGCTTACAGCTCTACTCTAACCACCCCCCCATCATCCCTTCATGGATCTCACACCAGCTATAATAGCTCAACAGGTTATAGTGCTGGATCTAGTCATTCAATTCCTGGTATTAAGGTAATTCCTGTGTCTCAAACAATACAGGGAGGAGTTCAGTTGGATGAAGAAGAGGAAGAAGACTTTGACTGGGAATCAATTATGTAAAATATAGAATTGTTGTTACACCTTGTGTAGATTATGATAAACCCAAAAGTGAATGTTCTTGTGTGGAGCTAGATTTACAGTAATGAAACTGTAGGAGGCCAAAAGTTTGATGATTCAGTGTCACATTTTAGGTTTATAGTAGTCATTCAAAGCCTGCTTTTGCTCCGTCAAAAATGGTTTGCTGTGCTCATGCCATTAGCAAAAATCAGGCAGAAACAAGACTCCATTTTGACCTTAAAATTTCAAAAATTTACAAGATTCCTGTATGTCTGAAAATACAGAAAAAGTAAAGTTGTCCTAAGTATGAGTAATGAACATCTACTTGAATTCTGCAATAAGAGTCCAAAAAAATTAGATAAGGTACATTGTATGATTTGAATTGTAGTCTTTTAAGAGTGGTTTTAGTCACACTGAATAGTAAGGCCTAGGTCAAATGTTGAACTTCACATGAGCTGAACCTAATGACATCAAAGAAGACTGCCTTATTATCCATTGTCTTCAATGAGTTTGGCTCGTGTGAAGTTCAACGTTTGACCTGGACCTTAGATAAGCTCATGTAATTTAGATCATTATTTGGGTAATGTCACCTAAAAATATAGTAAATGTTTGCCAAAGTGTTCTGGTCTTGCAAATTCAGGGGGGTTACTTCACCAGAGACAGTCAATATTGTATCATTATTTACCCCTGATCTTAGTAACTGTTTACTCATAGATTTAAATTCATTAGCCTACCTAAAACAGTACATAACCTATCTAATTTAGCTGACAGTGTCTAAAACCACTATTATAGTATTAAAAATTATTTAAAGTTAATATATGATCTGTATTCTACTATTAGCGTGTAGCATTCACACAAGAAAAAATATAATCACCATTGATAATCTCTTAAACAGCATTTCTAGTGGAACTACAAACTACAATTTGACTAAAGTCAAGAATATTTTGTAAAAAAACATTGGCATTTTATAGTGTTTTAAAATGTAAAAAGTTAGTTTTAACCTGCATTATTAATTTATGAAACCTTCCAAGTATGAGATGGGAGGAACAGTGGGTTAATTATTTATTATCTTAATATAAGGTTTTATGCCCCCTAGTAATAAATATCAGTAAATGGTACTAATTGTATTGCCAGCCATTGCATCTACCTATAAACAGTCACTGTGTCAAACTTTAAAGTTTTACTGTCAAATGTGAAAGTCTCCCCTGCCTGATAAAGTATGGTTTTTGAAATGGTGGATTAGTTACACAACCTCTTTCCAAATTCTCTAAATTTAATGGTTCTGCATATCTTCGGAGTGCAACTCACTGCTTAGAGTTTCTCAATATGAATTGGTGGCAACATTTTGGGAACTCAAGGAACTGGGAAAAAGGGAGCAACTTTGAAATTTTAAGGCTTGAACTTTGAATTTTGAGTGGAAAACTCTGGCATCAGAACATGTTTTTGTTGTGACTGTTCACTGGTAGATGCAACAGATGGCACTGTCTTTTGACATTCATGCAAAAACTACTTAATTTAACAAGGTGTCAGTACTACGTACTGTAACTAAATATGCCGATGGTGTGGTTTTGCTTTGATTGTCCAAACACTAAGATGTCCAATCCAAGGTTGCTCATTGTCTTATTGGTATACAGCTATTTCAAAAAAGGTTAGTGAAGGTTTTGTTGCATGTTGCATACCAAGCCCAAAATGCACTATGGATTATACGTAAATATCATCGTACATACAGAAGAAAATATGCCGGCTCCATATACTGAAGAGTTATTGCTGGAGTGTTATTTAGTTTGAGGTTTTCACAAGAGGAGACAATAGTGCATTTTGGGCTTGACATGCAACATGCAACAAAACCTTTACCAACCTTTTTTGAAATAGGTGTTATACTGAGCATAGCAACCAGATGAAGGATGGTTTCTGAATTCTGCTAACATTTTCCATATGGCACTGTGTGTAAGGGTCTAAGCATGATTTTTTAAAAAATGCATAATAACAATGTAAGTTACATATAGTAATTTGATGTACATTTATGTACAAAACTAAAATAACATTCTTAAGATGCTAGAATTTTGCTGGAGTTCATTGTAAATAGGTGTCATTAAAACATGTTTTACCAAGATTATGCTCCTGTATCTTATTTTGATTTTTGCTTTATTTGAATGACTTAAGGGGAATCAAATGGACCATTTCCAAGTTCTTCAAAATGATGAATGGTGAGGCTTTGTACAAAATCACACTTGGTAGTGTGAAACAACTAACATTTCTTTGACTTTTTCTGTTGCTTAAAAGTCTATTTTTACAAGCAAACTGCAAACAAGTCCAAGAGAAAAAGAGTGAAAACAGAACTGTTGTTTCATGCCACAAAGTGTTATTTCTCACAAAGCCTTGCCTTCATACATCATTTTTGAGAACTTGGAAATGGCCTATTGGTTTTAAAAACTTTTGGAGGAAGGAAAACCAAACATTCTGGAGAAACCTTCAAAGCACAGGAGAGAACCAACAAACTTTGGCCATGTGCATGATAGCCACTGTCCAAGTATTGAACCAACATTTTTCAAAGCCATGTGATGTAAGTATGCTGTTTCTGTCACTGAAACAATTTTCACTGTAAATATTTTCACAAAAATCCTACAAACAAGATTTGTATTGAAAGAGATCAAACCAACTGAGCTTATTCAATGTGTAAGGGCATGGCCATGAACCAGGAGGTGGCTAGGTAATGGCAAATTGAAGCTAAGGCATGTTGGCCATAATCACAGCAGTTAGAGAGAAAAGCACAGGGGATGTACCCCACCATGCTTCCCAAATAATAACTTACCTTACAAACTAGAACCAAATTAATACACAACCTTCCAAAACTGCAGTCAGGAGTAGTCGTGATGTAAATATTGAAGTTGTCTCTTACTTAAAAATGGGAATGATTGAATGAGCTTTCCTGAGATATACACTGCTCATTAAGGCAGACATGAATACAAGTGACAGTTGAAGAAACTTTTATCTGTGCTTGTGCAGCTAACATTGTCACACTGAAGAAGGCTTAAACACAAGCTGAAACATCTGAAAATTGGTAACATTTTGAAGTTAGAGACAACTTTACTGTGATTCTCAATATTCTGCGAACTCAGACATTTTAATGGCTTGTTGTGAAATTGGCTTTTCACTGCTGTCAATCAAAAATAATCAGTCAGTAGCTTTTATATTTTTGACTTAAGGCAGTGATAAAACCAAATTCCAATGGGCAGCTCACAACTACCAAGTTTACATAATACTGAGAAACGCAGTAATACCTATCCGTTTCAAGGGGGGATGCGTGTAGTAAAAAAAAAAAGCAATGTTAAGCTCTCTTTTCCCTTAGAAATTGTGCTTGCATTCCATAAGAGACTGGTTTAATACAGCACAACTTCTACTTATTGAAATTTCACAAAAATTTATTAGTATATGGAAAAGTTCTACCAAAAAAAATTAACTTATTCACCACATTGCAAGCACACCAACTGATATTATTCTGCCTTTACTTTGCCTTCTTCACGGTGGTGTAGGAAAACAATTGAAAATATAAACAATCCTATCATCATTGAGAAGGCACTGGCATAGTATGGATAAGCTGATGGTATGAAACGCTCATACTGTGTATGTTGTTTGGGACGCACAGACACCTGTGATAGTAAGACAGATACAATTACGTTACAATAATATATTGTAAGCAAACCTAGAAAATTTAAATTTAAATTATTGAATCTGAAATTGATTTGTTAAATACCCCTTTCTAGGGTACTCAACAACAGTTTTTGTTTTGACTTAGCACATGCAAACAATGACAGAGGTTGGTCAGGGTTCAAACTATATGAAGTAGACTTTAGAAGTTGAATATCCATAACATTGAACTTTTTCCATTTAACAAATTTGTTAATGATTTAGTATAAACAAACTAGTCAGGCTGTGATTGAAATAAGGAAAACATTGAAAAATTGGAAAAAACCTCAGCAAAATATGAAGCAAAAAAGCTACTGCTTTGAATTGCTATTTGCTTCTAGTGATAATATAGATAATAGACCTGTATTAGCATAGCCAATCAGAATGCAGGATTTATGACAATCTGTTTATACTAATATGGTTTAGACCCAACCTAATTTTCATGTGGGAAATCCTAAATAATTATGGTTAACTCCAGGAAATCACATGGCAAAATCAAAATGCTATACCTGAGTTTTACTGCTCAGATAAGAGTAACCAACACGGTTGTATTCAACCTTAAACTGGAAGACACCATAAACATCTGGAAGCTTAAACTGTGCAGTGAAAAGTCCCTCTGAAATCAATAAAGGAATCAATGTCGCTGTTAATCTGAGGCCTAACATGCTATCATAAGTTTTCCTGACAAGGAAAATTTTTCAAAGCCTTATAATATTGAAACAAAAAGGTTTTAAATTTTGAGCGTGCAATTCCCGATTTCAATTTTTATTTCATTTTTCTCCATATTTTATAATCACACAGATTTATTACAGCCCACAACACATTTCATTTTGGTTTATGTACATCAGATTTGAGGGGCACTTTAAATAAAAATAATAGTTTTCAATAACAAGCTATTGTTTCTATGCACAGTGCCCCTCAAAGTTGAAAAATAGGAAATTAGTGAATAGTATACAAGTAGGTTGGCAGTGGGGAAAATTTACAAACTTAGTTTTTCTCTATCAAAATGAGACAAATGTCATTTCATACAGCATATCAGAAACCGTGGTAAGGACAGTCATTCCAAGAAGGTCCTCAATGTACATTGTATGGTCTTCATCACTTGCTGTCTAAATGAACATTTGAGCAATAGGTACTGGAAAAGCCATAAACAAGCAGGTTGGTTATTTAAGGCCATGTTTTTACCTCTGGTTTGGTTCAGGGTTGTCCTGATGAATGGATCAATCCTGAAGAATTCTAATTGAACATCACCAGCTCTAAATGGCTGCCATTCACCATTGACTAACTCCTCAATCTGGATACTGTAGAACTATAACAATCATAAATTAAAATTATCAGGGTTTCCACTCTCCTGGTAAAATATTTTTAAAATATTTTTCACTGACTTTAATGAACACAAAAAGGGTTACATACAGTTCCAGGATCTGTCTAGCAAAATTCCAAAGGAAACCCCAATTTCAAAAAAAGTTTTCTTTGCATTATTGTGATTCAGCTTTTGCCATTGAGGTATTATAACACAGCCATGGTATTAATGTGTGCTGTAATTGGTTAATTCATATGTGCAAGTGTGCATCCATTTCACAGTGGATTGCACACTAACAGAAGCATGTGTGCCCATGTACTGAGAATTTCATTAATATTTTTCAAATCTTCATGCTATTTTTGGCTCTGGCTATGTTATAAAAGAAGTTGTCCACACTGTATATCGTGCATCCATTGTGAAATGGATGCACTTGGAGGCTGCTTAAGAACTCAAGAAGCTAGAGTCTCACTTGGCTTCACCTTATGCAACTCTTGTGCTTCTCAAGTGCTTAAGGAGGCTTGAATGGGTTTTTGAACTGTCATATACACTAACAAAAATGAGCCTGAAAAACTTTATATTGCTAATATGACAGTAAGTGGACCCAGAAGACCAAAGACCATAGAGTAAAGATTAGATTGAAAATGAAAATATGATGAAAGATGTTGCTATGACAACGATAGAACAATTCAAATATGAGCAAAGTTTTTCATTTAAAAAATCATAGCTCAAAAACCATTTGGTAAAAATCTTTTAAAATTGACTTATTTTAACTTTATGACTCACTCTTTAATTTGAATGAAAAAGAAAAAACTCTGTAATGGGGAATTCTCAAAAATCAATGAAGTTTATTTTAGGATGTTCCCTATTACAGATTTTTAAAATTTTTTCCCAGCACTTACGATCTCTTAAATAAAAACCACATGCAAAGTTTAAAGAAATTTTACTGACCAGTTTTTGAGTTATATTAGTTTGAATATGGGATTTTTGGGGGACAAAATTTTTATTTTGCAAGTTCAAATGACTTTGCATATGTCATTAAGAGCGTGTGCATGAAAACCATTTTGAGCCTCCTTAAGCAACCTCCCGCATACATCTATTTCATGATGGATGCACACTGAGTGTGAACCATTTCTTTATTATGCAGTACAGTGTACATGCCCAGTTTATATACATAACTTGGTCATGGATTTATGAAATCAGATTTGTGTAGTCTGCAATATTAATTAAATACTTACAACATTCTCTTCAATGGTGTAAGCAGCTGGAGGTGAACTCTCTCCTACTCTGTGATGTTTTACCTCCCCAACTCTCAGCACACCTTGCTGTTTGAACACCCAGTCAGCCAAAGCCAGAGCAATCTCCTGATTACCAGACCTGGAGTGTCTGAAATAAAGTAATCATCATTGAAATGAATAATACTGTACTTTTGGCTCAAAAATTATGATAGCCATTTATTCACAGGGCATGAAAATACTCTCTATTTTTCAAAATCATTGCTGCAAAAGCAAATAAAACTGATGTTGACATTGGCAGTTATGGATTCATCAAAAAATCATATATTAATACACATTTAACCTGCAAGTAGTAGCTTAAACTTTGAAGTTCAATTGAAGCTCATTTTTAATGCGTCGTAATGATGTAGAATGCTCTCTTGCTAAGCAAAAGAAGAGAAAAAGACTATGAAGAAGAGACTTACTCCTTGGATCCTGCTTTGGCACTCTGCACTGATCTCTGGAAAAACCTAAAGCAAGTTTCCATGTTGGATAGGTCATACATATAAAATTTATTGGATTCTATAGAATGTAAGACAAGAAGAAAATGAAGAAAAGGGAAAATATAGCTCAAGACTCACTCATCACCAAAGAAATCAAGAGAGCCAGAGAACACCACTCGTGCATTATTCCTGGCCTGAAGGGCAGCAACCAAGAGAGTGCTCTTTCCTACAGCATGTGGATACTGCAACACAACATCAGTTAAGAACTTATTGTTAAGTTGTCTCTTTATTCCCAGGAGAGTAGAAAAATCTGAATAGGCAAGCATTTTGAAAAAGCATTCTGGTAGTTGTAGTAAAATGACACAGTCTTAAAAATGTCCTCTTATTTAAAGGGTGGAATATTAGGACCATATAAAATTAAAAAACAATTTTCTCAAACTGGATTCTTATGATGGAAAGACATTTAATGAAATTTCAATATTTATTATTTTATACTGTTGTATCCATTCAAATTACCTCGGAGATCTTGACATCTGGATAGTAAGAGTATGCAGTTGATGATGCTGTTACAACCTCAAGTACCAGTGGGTTATCTGTGTCTGCAGTCATCCTGCAACAGAAAGACCCCGGTCATTTATAAATATTTTACAATGAACATCAATACCTAGTAAATTTGAGGCTTTCTAAATTGAAGATGCTTTATGGTTTTCACATAGGAAAAGATAAACAACATGCAGTTGTGATCATTCTGATAAAGACTGCCACAGCTGCAGCTGAAAGGTCATGCACAATATTGGTTAAAACAATACATTCTCAGAATGAGTTCATGCAGGGAAGAACAAAAGTTTTCAATCTCGTGGGAATAAACATGGCTCTGTGTGATTAAAGCCCATGTTAGTTAAACTTTTCCATCATGTGAAGACCATAAAACATCTTCAATTTCATATATCAACACCTATTGAAAAGTTTTTAGATCTAACATATGATAAATTTGAGAATCATTTCATTATCACAACTTAATATAAGATATTCATTCTTGAAATTTCTTATTAATTAGTCAAGAATAACAAAATTAACCAGCCACCTACCCAACTCCTCGAAACAAAAGTGGCTTTGTCACAGCTCTTCCAGTTACTGTGGAAGCCTTAATCACCTGACCTGGATCTGCGACAATAAGGGTATGCTGAAACACATGAGAAAACAATTATTCATTGTTTAATAAAAACACTCCTGCTCAAAAGAGTGACTTGTATTGCCTTTCTTGTTGTAAATATATATATAATAGAGCATAAGAGGGCACAAAGTTGTTGTTGTTGTTGTTGTTGTTATATTGACTTATATGGGGTTCAATTCCACATATAAAACTAACTTTCACAAATAAAGAAAAATTTTAGGCATGGTCAACCTCTCCTGACATTGGATTGTTCAACATATAAATCCTTTCAAAATAACTCATGTATTAGGACTGCTTTAGTAGAAGCTTTCATACCCTTGTGTAAGGTTGTAGTCTACTCTAATAGAGGGGCACCTGAATGCTGTTCAACAAATAGCGAGGAATAAATTGATTGATAGATTATTAGACATGTTACCTGATCAAGATCTGAAACATCATGGTTGATGTGATCAATAACTGCAGTCTTTTCTTCATCAAATTCAACCCCACATTCACTTCCCAGCTCACGTAGTGGATCACCTGAAAACATATCAAAACCATTCAACCACAGTGCATCTTGCACTCTGCACATTACTCTTAACTCTTTGTTTTCACTCACAAACATGTATAGTAATTATAAGAACAAGGCTCTGGAGTCATGAGTGATTTTACGCATCAGTTATTTACCTGACTACTAAAGGTAGCCCAAGAAACAACATATGGAAAGAATGATTAAACAAATTTAAGCTTAACAGGAAGGGAAGAATAGACTCACCAATTGCAGAACTAGCTGCTACTAGCACATTACCACCTCCATCAATGAAATCAGTTATGGCTCTAACATTGAGTGATCCTCCAAACTCTGATGGAATTGATATATGATAAATTAAAGGTCTACTGTAATTTGTAAGATGCTTAGGGACTGTTTAATATTCATTGGAGGGCAGATTAGTGAGAAATCAACAAGCAGGCGCATAGCCAGGATTTTCTGAATGGGGGGGGGTGATGAAATAAATATGAAATAAATTAGAGAAATAGTCCTGTGATGGTTACATCACATGCACAAAAAAAAAGATGTTACATAATTCTTAAATAATCTTTTGTATTTGTGTTCTATGTATAAGTATAAATATAAGATAAGAGAATGATTCGGGGTCACAGATTAGAGTTAGAAGTTAAGTACTGAGAAGGAGAGAGGAGATCTTAGTTGCAAAGACAGCGAAGTGGGTCAGAGACAAGACAAGATTTTCTAGAAGACAAACCCAACCAATTATTAAAGTCAAGCCAAGTATCAGTCTGAGAGATAAGCCTGAGGTTGACCAGCTATCTTTCAAGAATCTACAAAAAACTGAACATTTATTTGAAAACCCAGAACACTTAAAGTAAGAACACTTCTGAAATATTTTAGTTGTTTTAGTGTATTTAGTTTTTTTTGTCACTGTAACCTAAGTTAGAGAGTAAATGTATGTTTCTTTTCTTTGTATGATCATTTGTGTGGTTGTCTCTGGGGGGAAGGTGATTATTCCAAACGAAAATGCAGATAAGGCGGTCAAACGCATCACAGGGGGCCAAATTAAAAAAACTGCCGTTTTGTTTGACCCCCTGAAATGCCAAACCAAAAAAAAAAAAAAGAAAGGGACATCAAAAAGCTGCCATTTCGTTTGAACCCTCCAAACTGCCAAACAAAAAAAACACTTAAATATGAAAATTACCATATAAATTCTTAAAAAGCTGCCACTTTGTTGCCATGATTTAGGAACCCTGGCCCCCTATGCCTCTGCCAAGTAATGTTCTGATTAGTAAAGATTTTTATGATCCTCTTTTCTCCTCCGTGCTCTCTTTTATAAACAAGTGGATTCCAAATTTACTAAAATTGCTGACAGAGATAAAGAAGAAATATCAATCAACAGAGAACACCATTCATTACCTTCTACTGAAGGAGAGAAGATTATAAGGTTGTCATAGAGGAATTCTCCATATTTGACGAGAGCAAGGCCTGGGTCATCTGCTGTTCTGAATACTAATTCATAACCTTTATCTAAATTAAGAATAAGAATAATTTAAATAAATAAAAATTTGAGACATGTTAAAAAAATAAAGATGGTAGGTAAGTCTGAAAAATTTGACAAACTGTTGCGAATCAAGTCTAAAAAACAAAGTGATTTTCGATTTGATAGAAGCTACAAGGTCAGGTTTGTGATCAGATGAATGATAAATAAACTACATAGAAGTATAGCAAAAGTTAAGCTCATTTGTATACATTATATTTGGTTCACTTGACAACACAGTTTGAAATCCAAAGCAAAAGATAAAGCAATGCATAGGCATCAAAAGAAATTTCATAAAAAGATTTTAGTGTGAGCTTGGAAAAGAAAAGCTTAACTTCTCATGCTTGTGTTTGAATATTAGCAAAAAATAATATTATTGAAAATGTTTTATTTTTAACACTGTGCTCCTAAGCCAATCAACACAAATTGCTACCAAAAATAGCTACATTTGTAAGCATATAATATCAAAAACTGAAAAGTAAGGATTAAAGGCTGAATTTAAGGGAAATATCTATGTATTTCCAGATAAGAATATCGAACAGTATCAAGGTTGAAACAAAGGGAGGGTGTCTAATGTTGTATGAATCGCTTCAATTCTTTACCTTTAAGCGAGCCAAAAAAGATCGAGTGAGTCTCCTTGGTGTTTGCATTATCTAACAAAACAAGAGTTTTCTTTCCTGCGATTGAAACATGAAAGAAAGTGAGGAGAAAAAGAAGGAAAAGTCCCAGAGAACGACACGTGTCCACAGCGGCCATTTTGATGGAAGAGAAAGAACAGAACCTTCGTGACGTCATGCAGACACTTGATCCTTAGGAACCAGGACAACCGCTACACAGGAAGCCCAGTATAGGTATTTGCGAGAATCGTAAAAGGAATCCTCTACTTGAACTCCTCTAGTAATGGCCCACAAACTGAACAGGGTCCTGCAGCTGAACTAGGAGTATCCCACAACCTGAACTAGGAGTGTCCCACAACCTGAACTAAGAGTATCCCACAACCTGAACTATAGCTAGGAGTATCCCACAACCTGAACTATAGCTAGGAGTATCCCACAACCTGAACTAGGAGTATCCCACAACCTGAACTATAGC